>DF237459.1:0-66265 GCA_000708835.1 Klebsormidium nitens
ATGACAAGACTCGACCACTTCGTAGCGAAACTGCTAGCATGATGCCTTCAAATGATCCACAGCGTCACGTATTCGTTGAACATACGTCGCGGGTCACTGTCTGCTAAGTCGGAAATGTAGCTGTTATGTGCATGTGACTCCCCGATTCCCGGCCGGGCGGTCAAATATAGGTCTGATTAAATGTATATCAGCTACATTCGCGGATCAACATACATGCATCATGAGACAAACATGACCGATATGACCGTCTGCAAATAAATGGAATACAGGATTGAAAGAGGACGGTTTGAGTAGGACGGTCTATATAACCCGGGCAAACATTGACACCTCAATTCTGCGTTATCATGCATTCAATGGTTGATCACAACCTATATGCCTGGAAACGGGATTGCATGCGAAAGCCTTGAGAAACGCCGACGACGTTGGCAGTGAGCATGCTACTTTTGCACGGCGAGCTGAGCGCCCACGAAAAACATTGCAAGCATGGGCAACAGACAGACGCCTATACAAAAGGATGGGCGCGGTTGGTTATGCCGATGTTACTCGGCATGATCGGGTGCCTGGGGGACTGATGAGGTCCCACCGAGAATTGAACTCGGGCATTTGGATTCAGAGTCCAACATCATAACCGCTAGATCATGGGACCGCGGTGGCCTCGCCAGCGGGTTTTCAATATATAACCCTATAAGGCAAGAGCCATTTGCCCGGCCATGCTTCAAGTTTTACCTGCATGCATGCGCCGGCGGTCTGTGTCCTTGTCAAATTCCTGTGAAAAGGTCCCTTTCCATGGCTCCACAGTACCGTAGTCTTTGAAGTTTGATGAGTTGTTGGAGGAAGCTGGGAGATAGTGAACTTTTTTCAGGATGTCAGCAGTTGGAAGGTAGTGGTTAATCACGTTGCATACCAGTATGGATCGAGCTGCGGCGCTCATCTTGCGCCTTTCCAGGCAAGGGAAGGCGATCACTGCTATTGATGCATGCGGGGCCAATGCTCCCAAGGGGGAGGGTGTCAGGGATCTTCTGAGCACTCAGATTGAGCATCTTTCTCACTGGGTGAGTGGTGCCAATGATCCGCACATCCCAACATGAACAGACTGCATGGATTGATACCAAAATGCTATGCAGAGTAAAATCAGTGGAAGTTTGCCGGATCTTGCGTGTGCAAGGACGAGGTCAAAAAACACTTGAAATAGATTCATCTGCCAGCATCTTTGTGGGTGACACTAAATAAGAGACTACAGATCCATAATCACCAACATTTTGAGGCTTCGGGCTTAGGATCGAGTACAAGCATCACCGATCAGCAATCGAGCTCCTCTTTCAATTGAAGCATGTTAATCAGATGGAGCACCACCGCTATCATCTTTTATCACTGCACCACTATTTTGACTACCAGATCATCTTCGCTATTGAACAAAATAGATCACCGCTCAAAGTTCTGATTAAACAATATTCAGGTTGAAATTTTTTCAGGTTACCCTACACAGTAGCACCATAAACGTCCTTTAACTTCTGCAAAGAGTACAGTTGGAAAGGAACGAAAGGAAAGGCAAAGAAAATGGCCCCTTGAGATACAATTCTTTGCTTTGACTTGTGCGGTATCGTCCACAGCAGACAGCGACTTTATGGTCACCAAGGATTGTCTTTGGGTTACACTTTTTCTGTTTGATTTTGATAAAGAAGTTTGTCGTAAATTCTTGCAGGTCCGTGCCTCCGCCAGCGGTCTGCCTGCACCATCCCCGCAGCTGCCTCTCCCCCAGACTCAGCTTCAAGACCACTTGCGTTCCAAAGGCAGCCTTTCAACGCAGAGCCTGAGAAGCTGGACTCCTCTTTCTACCTCATCACTCACACCCCCTCACGGTTTGCTCGCCGCCTCCTGTCTACCACAACCCTCTCTCAGCACCTCTAGAGCTTCCTCCGTGCCACTCACTCTACCCAGCAGCTTGCGAATCTTTAGCACGGCTTCCCGAGAGCAAAACGAGGCTGGAAAACCTGCCCCCGGGAGGGCGGGGCCTGCCGCGGGGGGCAAAGAACGAGTGGGATCGCAGCCCCTTGGAAAGGAGAAGGACCCGGCAGCGGCGAAAGTAGATTCTGAGGAGGAAAAACCCGTAGCAGATCTACAGATCTTAGGAACGTTGTCAGTGTATCTATGGCCGAAAGACCGGCCCGACTTTAAGCGGCGAGTCGCATTTGCGCTTAGTCTGCTGGTGGCTTCGAAGGTGAGTTGGGAATGCCGATCTTCGGTCCCTTCCAAAACGCCTCTTGGCATGCTTACTTGATTCACGCTGCTTCGTCCCGTCTGTGAACACCTCAATCCTACCACACTTGCTTCTTCCCTCTGCTCAGAGAATCCGTATCCTTGAGTGATACATACTAATGGACTTCAAGCTCACTGAATCTGCAAGTAAGAAAGAAAGATGAAAGAAACGAGATTGTGGTCCTGTGCCCCAGCAAGTGTGCCGTCGCACCCTGGCTAGTGCCGAACTCGCCTCTGTGTCTCTTGTGGCCATTCATCACTGAATTTTCCCGCTTAGCATATTGATCAGAACCTAAAGACCGCGAAAGATGTTCCGCTGACCTATCAGTCCCCTTAGGACAATCAAGGGGTCCCGTTCCTGTACAAGTAATCTGTCAATTGAGCCTCCGACGACCTCACTGTCTCCGACCTCCGACAACCTGTGGCCGCTCGATGCGTCCGCTCCGCATGTGGCGCTTTTGCTTCCTTCTCCAGACCCAATTCTAAAACATACTTTTGGATCCAGTATTTGATCTAATTCAGATGTTAGAACGATTGCCCAAGTCCAACTTGTAATTTACAGGTTATCAGCGTCCAAGTCCCGTTCCTCTACAAGTACGCGGTCGACGCCCTTTCCGGCCAACCCGCCGTCTCCGACAACCCGTGGCTCCTTGCTGCGTTCGCATCTCCGGTTGCCCTTCTTGCGAGCTACGGCGTCCTGCGTGCCATGTCGTCACTATCAAACGAGCTTCGGAACGCCGTATTTGCAAAAGTGGCACAGGGCACGATCCGGGTCGTAGCCAAAAAGGTAAGAAGTTCTGAGTGTTGCAAGGTTCAGGTTGTTGAGGTCCCGACTTTCCGGCTTCTTTCGCAAGCTACGGCGTTCTGCGCGCCATGTCGTCGATATCAAACGAGCCTCGGAACGCCGTGTTTGCGAAAGTGGCACAGGGCACGATTTGGGTTGTTGCAAAGAAGGTGAGAAGTACGTAGTTTTGCAAGATTTGGCATGTTGGGGTTCGAACTTTGGGCTTCTTTCGCGAGCTACGGCGTTCTGCGCGCCATGTCGTTACTATCGGCCGAGCTTCGGAACGCCGAGTTTGCGAAAGTGGCGCAGGGAACGATCCGGGTCGTGGCCAAGAAGGTGAGGGGCTCGGAGTGGTTGAAGATTGTAGGAAGTTGAAGCTTCAACGCTTGGCTTTTCCCACGGCTAGGGCGGTTTGCGTGCCAAGTCGTCATTAATAAACGAGCTTTGGAACGCCGTGTTTGCGAGGGTGACAAAGGGGACAGATTCGGGTCGTCCCCAAAAATGGTTTCCATCAGTATTCTGGCAAGCTACGATCTTTTCTTGGCGCCATATCTCTTTACATCTGGCAAGCTTTTGTCTTTTGTGGCGCCATAAGGGCGTGGTACTTCTGAATGAGCTTTGGGATGCCGTCTTTGAGGTGTCGCAGGAATTCTCCCTGGAATGGGAAGCAGATGAGACCTTTTACCCCTTTCAAGGTTTTCAAAACTGCAAAGTTCTTTGTGTTTGGCTCGTCTGAGGAGCGTCGCAAGTTGTCAATGTCCAAGGAGCTTCACAACCCTGTCTGTGGAAAGGGGGCGACGGGGATGATGCGGTTGGTGAGAATGGGTATAACTGAAGCTCAGTGTTTCAGAAGTTTAGGGTCTGTAACTTTCTTGACATATATCCAGTATCCCGGGCCCAATCCAAGGCTGCACCGGTACGAAAGGCTGTTCGTTGTTCGTGAGTCTCTCCCCTCTTGATATTTGCCCAGTTTGTCTCCGCAATTGTCCTCTTGCCAATGAATCCTCTTTGAAAAGCCGTGTGAAACCAGGGCAATTTCTTGTGCTACATTAGACCCTAGCCGACGATTGGCCCAGCCGCTCGTTAAAGTTGGAGCATCGTCAAGATTGGAGCGATGCAAACAAGAGACGAACGAGGAGGCGGCGAACCGATGGAGCAAAGTGGACTGATCAAGAAGCCAACTCAGAGATGATTGTTTGGAAGATAGATCGTTGGAAGAGCTCATGTTCCCGCAGGTTTAAGCAAAGGCGAATGAGGAAGCAGCGAACTGATGAAGCAAACGGCACTGATCAGGGCGCCGATGCATTAGAGAATTGATCAAAGAAGAGTTTACAACCGCAGGTTTTCCTGCACCTTCACAACCTAGACCTGACGTACCACCTCAGCCGCCAGACCGGCGCTCTCAGCCGCACGATTGACCGGGGCACGCGCGCCATCAACTTTATCCTTAGCTCCATGGTGTTCAATATTGTGCCGACATTTTTCGAGGTACGTACTCTCTTTGGAAACGTTGAAGTGGACGGTTCCAGTCCGCCGGATTTCACGGGAGAGTCCGATTCATATTGCTCGACACGCTTTTCGTTCCGCCGTACGGTCTCGATGACAATAAGATACTTTTCCTACTTCGTTGGCAGCGGAAAGGCATTCTCGCTTTGCTAGGTTCGAGGCTCACTAAAATGACGGCTCGTTGTCACAAACGGAAAGAGTCATCGCACCATGTAAGGCTTATACTTCATGGCCAGTTGCATTTTTAAAGAAAATTCACTACTTGCGCTGCGCTGGCCTTAACGTGCAAGTTATGACTGCAGACGACGAGGCTTACTTCTGCCGGTTTTACCAACCTGGTAGGCAAGATTTGATCAGTAGTAGGCAGAGCTTTGATCGGAAAGGCTGATCTTTTTGCTCTGGCCGTTCTTTATTGCCGTAGAAACGCGAACCCGAGGCTTTGAATCCAAGATCGGTTCACTCCAAAACGCTCAAATCCCCGATCGTGTAATTCTGCAGATTAGCCTGGTGGCGGGCATTCTGGCTTACAAGTTCGGGGCGCCGTTCGCTTACGTCACCTGCGGGACTGTTGTCGCATACACCATCTTCACGCTCGTCGTAACACAGGTGAGCGTCCGCGCTTTCAGACTTCTTGACATGTCTTAAGTAAAGCGTCCGAACAGCACGCGACGTCCGAACCCTATGTGGCTCGGAGGACTGTCGCCGTAAGCACCAGCTAGCACGCCGTTACAGAAGACTTTCGCCAGGCTCGATGATATCTGAAAGGCTGTAGGAAAGCTTTCCGAAAAGCGCACGTTTAAAATTAGATTGTGTCCAAGGTATGCTAAGTCAGGCGAGGCGACCAAGAGTCATCCGATGTGCAAAGTGTTCGACAAGTTCCTGAGATGATACTAGACATCGAAAGACGCATGGAAATCCCAGACTTTGGAAGAATGTCCGAGAGAGGTCATCGGACAATGTTTGGATGGCGCTGGCCTTTCTTGTTATGTACGGCAGTCACGGAAACACAGTTCATAAGCAGCCCAGATTGAGCGTCACTACTCGTTGGTTGCCTCATAACTCGCTCAGCTGGACACGGCGTGCTGGTTCTGAAGAATGAACTCTTCTGGAAGACCGGGGCTGGGTCGAAACCTTCTCATCCACCCCGCCAGGAGACGATTACCCCCGAAAGTACTTGGGAAGAGATCGAGAGAATGTGCCTACCTGAGAGAAAGAGGTCCTAGCGGATCGCGTGACAAGGAACTGTCTACTTTTGCAGTGGCGCACGAAGTTCCGGCAGCAAATGAACGCGGCCGATAACCTGTCGAGCTCCCGCGCCATTGACTCTCTCATCAACTACGAGGTACGTCTTGAATGTAATTCACGCCTCCAGTCTTCGCACGTCTTTTTCCGCCTTGCCTTTCTCGTCTCTCTCGTTGCTCCTCTCTCCACAAGGCACCTTGCAAGAGCCTCCATTTTGCTTGCGTCAAGGTTCTCGCTTCCTTTGACTGCGGGATGTTGACCAGAAACCCGTGAAGGTGGCGACGTTAGCAAGCGTCTGGGACTACCCGACTTTTCGATATCCATTGGGTTAGATCCTTGGTAGATCAAGAAAATATGGAAGAATTCGTGCAACGCGTTGGTACAGAGACCCACCAGACTAGCTCGACGATGTTGCAGGTTTGATTCTTGCTATGCAGCGTCGGATGACTGCTCTTCGCAATTCAGAAGCGTACTTCCGGACCGCACTAAAGTAAATCCGCATTTATCGAAGACGCCTTTCGACTTCTGGAGACCGTCAAGTACTTCAACAACGAGCAGGACAAAGGCAGTTGAATTCGATCAAACACAAATCACTATGCATCCAGAACAAAGCGCGCGTCTCTGTTTCTACGGACGTCAGGACTTCGACAACGAGCAGAGCGATGACTTCTGAATGTTTGCAATTTGGTTCTAATTCAAAAACGGGCGAGCTTCCGCTTCTGCAGACTGTCAAGTACTTCAATAACGAACAGCACGAAGCCAGGCGCTATGGCAGTTGCCTAGAAGAGCACAAGTCGAAATTTCTTGCGCGTTCGTATGACTGCTCTCAACAATCCTCACTTTTCGACAGCTATATATCGGTTCGTAATCATTAATGACGCCTTTCCACGTCTGCAGACTGTCAAGTACTTCAACAACGAGCAGCACGAAGCCAGGCGCTACGACAAGTGCTTGGAAGAGTACGAGGCGGCCGCTCTCAAGACGCAGAGCAGCCTTTCCGGGCTCAACTTCGGGCAGAACCTGATATTCAGTGGAGCGCTTTCCGGAGCCATGATCATGTGCGCGCAGGGCGTGCAAAACGGGACCATGACCATAGGAGATTTGGTAAGATCTGCA
The DNA here is from genome assembly GCA_000708835.1 of Klebsormidium nitens. Taxonomy (NCBI): domain Eukaryota; kingdom Viridiplantae; phylum Streptophyta; class Klebsormidiophyceae; order Klebsormidiales; family Klebsormidiaceae; genus Klebsormidium; species Klebsormidium nitens. Next base: position 6,905 of record DF237459.1, read on the forward strand.
TTTGCAGAAAAAGTCGATTTTTTCTAGGCTTTAACTTTCGAGGTTTTGTATGTCGACTGGGTGGGTTTCTGAAGAGCCTCGCTCAGCGGAGCGCTGTCGGGAGCCATGGTTATTGTTGCGTGGCGCGTGCGAAAAGGGACTATGGCCATTGAGGATTTGGCAAGATTCTGAATAATTTGTGCTTGAGTCAGGTGTTGGCGCTTGAGAAATCATCACTCCGCTTGGTTTTTCCAAGAGAGAGCCTCACATCCAAGGGGAGGAATCAGACCGCTGACGGGCTGAACTCAAATGTGGTGTCCGGTCAAACGGGCGGCTCTTCCAGCTGTCCATGCCGCTGTTTCTGGATCCTTGAACCCTGAAACTCCCAAATCCTGAAAAGTGGTAAAGCTCCTCGACAACAAACGGAAGGAGCAGGCTGCAAACGGGCTGGACATTTCTCTCAGTGGACCGGCTGCTGTTCCAGCTGACCATGCCCTTGCGCTTAAAACCCAAAACCTCAAGACGAGAAACTGGCAAAGATTGACACTTAACGGAAGGTTCAGACTCTTAACTGGCTGGTTTCCGTTTTGGTGTCAGGTTATGGTGAACGGACTGCTGTTCCAGCTGTCCATGCCGCTCAACTTCCTCGGGAGCGTCTACCGGGAGACACGGCAGAGCCTGATCGACATGCAGTCCATGTTCTCGTTATTGCAAGTAAGTAGATACTTCATATCATTTATTCGAGGGTATACTCTTGCAAATTACTCCAGGCTCTCGGCGTGAAGCGAAAGGTTCTCCTTGGAACGAAAGGCTGTCTCTTAAATCCTTACTGACCCTGCCTCCAGCCGTTTGATCAGTAGTTGAAGACCGAATTTCGCCCCCAACAGAGCATGGTCTGTCCTCACGCTGATTCGGATCACAGAAGCTGGAAATTGAAGATTTAGACTGAAAGACACCAGCAGTCCACCGTTGAATCTTGCATCGATGGGAATTTTTGTTCCTTACCGCCCTGAAATGTTCGAGATCTTTGTGCAACTGTCCGACCGTGTCCTTCGATGAGTCTGTTGAAATCAGTCAGGTCCGTTAGTTTGCAAAACGGAAGCTCAACCTTTTTGGAGGTTGGCTCCTTTTCTATATCCAAAGGGACCTTTCGGTCCGGAGCGATCGAGTGCCTTGGCCTCAATCCCTGGCGGCACCATCGGCTTTTTCAACGCCAACTTTGGGTACCCTCAGAAGACGATCCTGGGCCATGTCTCTTTGAGGGCTTTGTAAGGCAAATTCCGTTTACAAATGGACGCCTGGTTCCGCCAGGATGTGCCAAATTGGATCTTCGTTTCCAGATCAATCAAGCCGTTGCTTGGGAAAGGACTGACCCTCGGAAGTGACTCCGTCTGGCGCCGCCATCGCCTTTCATTATCCAATACGGCGAGCTTTTCTGCAAAAAAATGCGATCTATCATCGGACGTCTGGAAAGGTAATTAGAGCTGATGGCGCTACTAGACAGGTTGCAAGGTAGTGCCTTTGGTTTCTTCTGCACCAAAGGCTCGATTCAGTCACGGCAAAACTGCCATCTCAGGTGGAACATCAAAAAAGGTGGAGCATGATTGTGCTTGTTGACGGACCAACGCTCCAACAAAGCTGTCAAACTCTAGAAACGGTCTCTTGGCGAGGGTACTCATTTCTGACGTCGTTGGAACCCCACCTTCAAAATTCCTCCTCCAACCAGATCGAGCCTTCGGTCGGGAGTGCCAGACCGTCACGCCCCTCAACCTCTCCGGTGACGCCATTAGCTTCAGTGACGTCAATTTCTGGTCCTCTCCTAAAGCACGACTCTAGAGCACGTCTCTTTCAAGGTGAAACTCGGCAATCAGTTTGCAAAGTCTTATGCCCCTGTCTTTTCCAACCAGATCGAGCCCTCGGTTCAAGAGCGGCCAAACGCAACCCCCCTCAACCTCTCCGGCAGCGCAATCAGCTTCAACGACGTCAAATTCGGGTACCTTCCCGAGCGGCCCATCTTGGACCACGTGTCCTTCGAGGTGCCAGCTGGCAAGAGCCTCGCGATCGTGGGCACTAGCGGGAGCGGCAAGTCGACCATCTTGCGGCTGCTGTACCGGTTCTTCGACGCGGAGCAGGGGGCCGTGAGTCGTATTTCCATTCTCTTTTTTTGCTTCTGTCCTTGCTTTTGTGGGTAAGGGTTTTGGTCCAAAAACTTTCCGCTTTACTGTGGGTTTGGGTTTTGATTTAGTTTGTTTACCGTGCCATCTCAGTAGTCTCTTGGGAACTGGCCAGACCGGCACGTCGACCGATTTGCGCCAGCTGGACCGCCTGTTTGAGGCGGGACAGGGAATTGGAAATTGACTATCGAGAACTCGCGTTGTTTGCAAGTGTCTTGATTTCGTATTCTCCTTGCAAACGTTCTTGTACTTCTCCCATTCTTTCACCTTAAAACTGTCCGACTTGTACGTCCATTCCAAGGCTGATAGTCGGCCAGACGCTTCCCTTGCGACTTGACTGTTGCCGAAATATTTTCCAACCTTTCTCCCCGTGATTCAAGGCGACGGCCACAACGTTAGGTAGAGTACATTTCGAAGCCTGCGCAAGTCTGTCAGGGCCTTCGATTTCTGTATGTCCTCATTTGAGGTGAAGAAACGGCGGCAAAATGTTCTCTCATATCCGGATCGATGGCCGGTAGCATGAAACCCGGTACACAAATGACCCCCGTAGGTCTATACTAGTCGTCTCGAGACCTGAAGCGATGGCCAGGATCTTTCCTTGCAGGTCCGCATCGACGACTGTAAAGCACTCAAATCACAATCCAGCGCAACTCTATGCTGCTTGTCTCGAGGATTGAACCAACGGCCTGATCTTTCCTCGCAGGTTCGAATCGACGGCCAGGACGTGAAGGACGTCACGCTGGACAGCTTGCGGAGATCCATTGGGGTGGTTCCGCAGGACACCGTTCTGTTCAATGACACGATCTTTTACAACATCCAGTACGGACGCCCGAATGCTTCCGTTGGTGAGGCCATGCACTCCTTGCACACCGAAACATTTCGCTATGCCTGTTACGCCGCGCCTGTGTTTTTGGGGTATTGTCAACGGTTGGTGTCAAAAGATTCTTTGGCGCTTAAGCTTGGTAGATCAGTAGACCCCGCAATTCGTTGCGGATCCACTGTGGTTTGTCATCATCACAGAGGCTTCTTTTGTGGTTGAGAATGTATCTGACTCATTGTGCGTCAAGCCGGAGTGGCCCCTTGCTACGCTTGAGACGGCTTCGGATCCTTGCATCTTCCAACGGGAACTGTAAATGCACCTTGGACCCGTCTCTACGTCCCTACCGTTTGGTCGACGCGGTCCAAGCGCTTGAACTCACAGCTTTTGCACTAAAGGATTGTTAAAGATTGCTTGTCTTATGATATTCTGAAGTAGCGATAGGGCTCTCTTAAACTTTAGCAAAAGCTTGAACTTCCGAGGACCCTGTACCCGTCTCGGCCGGGGGTGCAGGGAAATCAGTTTTCATTCTTGAAGAAATGAAGCCTCATGCTTCGCTTTGTGTACTCTTGTTTTAGTTTCGTTGTCTTTTTCTTAAAAATCTTTACTTTCTGTATGATTTTTCCCTTTATGTTTGCTATGATCATCTGATCCATAACGGATTCCCGTGCAGAGGATGTGTACAACGCTGCTCGCCAAGCTGCCATCCACAACGCAATCATGGCGATGCCGGCAGGGTATCAAACAAAAGTGGGGGAGCGGGGCTTGAAGGTGGTTCGTTTGCAAACGTCGTTCCATCTTCGCAGCAGGACTTTGAATCCAAGCTGAGAAGCTTCTTTGTGGTTCGAGTTGTTCCCCTTACAGCACTCCTCAGACTGCTTGGCAAGTGAAAGAAGGTTCGAATATCAAGAGATGAGTGGATGTTACGCAACACTTTGCATACCGCAACAAGTTTGTTTGTAAGGGATACGAAGGGATATGAAGCAACCGGGGTCGGAGGTCTGTCCACTGAGGAGTGTCTGGGCGCTGAAACTGCCCTTCAAGAAAGAAATTCCACACCATGTTTTCAAGCGTGCTTCACATCTCTTATTGCAGCACCTTCTTGTCTCGGTGTTGTTTCTCATTCGAGAATCTGCGAAACTACGTACAACCGGTTTTGTTCAGGGCCTGCATGCGGTATCTGAAACTCTCAGTTTAAACACCTGTCAATTGCCGGTTCTCCTTGTCTCCTTTCTATGCTTCTGTACTGTGAGTATCTGCTCACTGCTGAATGAAAGTGACTCGCAGACCAGGCTTTTCTTAAGGGGCTCGAGCGCAATGATTATGGCCCTGCCAGAGCTGCCTAGCGCTCGTCTTCTCTACGCAGCTTATCAATGTGACAGCGTTATTTTGCAAGAACGATTTGTATGGTTGATCGTCGAACACCCTGTCGCACTCACAGAAAGCTTGTCCCCAAACCTGACGCTCCTTGCTCAAAAAGAGTCTGCGTTAATGTGTTGTGTGTTTTTCTTGTGGTATGAGCGGCGGGGAGAGAGCAGTTCGTGATTGATTATAGACAAAAGAAAACCTCAAACCTTCACTTAACCAGCATGGGTTAACGAACATTTGACGAGCTCAAGTTGATGAGCTTCATGCGAGGTCCCGCAGAGCGGACAGATTACTATGACTTACTGACCTCAGGAATCCATCTAAAACGTACTGACCTCAGGAGTTCATCTAACGAGCTTGGCTAACGAGCACTTGACGAGCTTGGGTTGAAAAGCCATGTGCCTGCTCTTGCACTTGAGCGACGGGGAGAAACAGCGGGTCGATGATGACGCCTACACGTTCTAGTTTTTTGCTCAACAGGCTTGGTTCAATGAGCCTTAATAAGCTCGAATCAAACGAGTGTTATCATCTCCCTGCAGTTGAGCGGTGGGGAGAAGCAGCGGGTAGCCCTAGCGAGGGCCTTCCTCAAGTCTCCCAAAATACTGTGAGCACCGCCTGCGTCATCCGGAAGACGAAAAGTGACATCCTAAATATAGGATCCCATAGAGTCCTACGTATTGTGCTTCAGCACCTCAACGTAACCTGTTGCTGTGTGGTTGACATCGGCAATATGCACAACTTTGCACTCCCTCATGGTCTGTTGCGTTAGCTTCCTGCCTTCCTGTATTGAGCTGTTTTGTCTCCTTGAACAGGGCTTTGCGATTATTGCCCTGACTAACGTTGGCAGAACTTGAAATCTAGATTGAGCGGCCACCAATCGAAAGAGTCCGCTTCCATCATTTCAACTCTATTGTAAGCCAGTCGCTGAATTCACAAGAACATCATCATTGACCAAGAACCATAGATACCTTTTGATTCTAAGCAAACAGCCCATGGAAGCAGACAGCTCCCTTTCTTGATACGATTTTGCGAACGTGCTAATCGACCTTTGCGCCGTCCTCGTTTGTCAGGTGATTCGATGAAGGTGTCCATCCTCTCCACCTTTCTTTCGTGTTTTAAGCCATCCACAAATCGAAGCATTTACCAAACACTAGAAGTGCCAATTGATCTCAAGAAACAGCCCACAAAAGATGTCATCATACCTGCTGAACGACCTATGCCCCATCCTCGGCTGGCAGGTTATGCGACGAAGCAACGAGCGCGCTCGACAGCACGACGGAGGCCGAAATCCTGTCGGCGCTCCGTCAGCTTGCGCAAAACCGGACGTCCGTTTTCATCGCGCACCGACTAACCACTGCAATGACCTGCGACGAGGTGCGCTTTTGATGTTGCTAACATGCAGTACTTCGTACTTATAATACTTGGTCCGACTTTCCCTCTTTGGCTCTTGGTCTTCGCCCACTCGTCCTTTTGGGCAGGTGCTCGACACAAACTCCTCGGTCTCGTTCTTCCCTAGCTCAGCGTGCACGATATGTAAGATTCCGTTAGCGACAATAAAGGTAGATGGATCGTTGTTAGAAGCTCGTTCAGAGACACCGGTCCAACGAGGCTCCCTTTCTTTCGCGACGGACACCCGTCAACAGAAGCCAGAACTGAAGGAGCTGAGCAAGGCTGGATTCAATTAGAAACTCTCAAGTCCCGGCACAAAAAAGACCGCCTGGGACTTGGCGGGAGTGGCGCAATTGTGTGCTTGCAAGTCAGACTCGACAGGGGCACCCAGACTGCTATGTTCATATGCTCAGCGCAGCAGTTACTCGTTTAGGAAACCGCTGGGCTCTTCGTGGCCCCGCTTGCCGCGTCACAACTGCCTCTTTCCTTGACATTTACTACTAAGAATCATTGGGCTAGACGCTGCACATTGCGTGGCCCGTCTAAATCTGTGCTGGTAAATGAGGTACTAAACGCAGAACCCTCAAGATCCGGGAGTCCTCGTGACCGTCTTTTGCGCTGATCCGAACAGCTTTTTCATGCTTGCGCGACGTGAAAAGGGTCTTAATTCACCCGCGAACAAATGTATTCTGCACAAACCCGGGCCTGATCACAAACCTGATGGTGCCTTTTGCTGCGCAGATTGTCGTCCTCGAGCAAGGGCGAGTAATAGAGCGGGGCACTCACGAACAGCTGTTGCAGCTAGACGGTCGGTACGCCCAGATGTGGGCACAGCAGCAGAGTTTAGCCGAAACCGGAGAAGCCGAGCCGTTGCCAGCGATCGAAGTGCAGTAGCGAGTCAAGTGATGCAATGTTTTGTTCGACCGTTGCTGCGCAGCAATTTCTCTCGTCGGCTTCTGAATGCCGACAAGACCACCGTCCATGATTGAGCCGATTCGCGATTTGCGCGTCAACACAAATGCGCGCCATCATGGCATGATGCTGTACTGCCTGCATGATTATGCATGCATCTCTACTTTTCTGGACTAATGTGCTCTCTCCCTGCGCTCAGTGCGCATGTGGGAGACAGCGCTTTTTTTCGTCATTGGTTTCGATCTTGAAAATTTAATTCGTTCAGTAAATTATTCCACGCCGGTCTAGATTGCTTTCACCGGACAAACCGAATCAACAAATGCCGCGACTGAGAGCCACGCAGGGTGGAGTCACTGCTACACGCGGCAGGCCTTGGCATTTGTTCTTGGGTTTGCTAAGTAGATAAGCACGCGCATGCAATCATTGTTGATTTGCAGGCCAGCGAGCTTCGCCCGGGTGAGTACAGTAGCTATGCATTACGCATATGCAAGCATGTCGGACCATTCAATGATTTACTGAAGGACTTTTAAAAGATCGATCTATAGCTAGCTAGATATCCCAAGTCAAAAGCTTGAAAAGCTCAGAAAGCGGGCGGCAGGGCCCGGCCCCATTGGACTGCACATACATTGCGTCACATGGCACATCGCTGGCCCGCCGCGCTGAGTTCCACCCCGGTCCGATCGGCGGCTCTGAAAAGTGCTCAGCTAGCCTGTAGCAGCCACCGTGCCAGGCAGCTTCTTATGACTTTGAAAGCTATAGGCCACCGTCCGCGTCTGTTGCCGGCCTCCGCACGGTGCGTAATGCATGGCGGGCCGGGGTTACCGTACGGGCAGCAAGCCTCAGTGGCGCGGGTCCACATGAGCTGCCAAAGAAGGTCTTATTCACCGTCACCGAGAGACCACACCATCGTCGCGCTGATGTAGCTTTAAACGCCTCGGCACAAGCCGATACTAACATTAGACTTATCGTCATCAACCTAGCGCATTATGTGATCTGCAGTGAGGTCCTGAGTCTGCCAGGCACTGCAAATTGTAAACAGCGCCATCGATTGATCAGGGCAGAACCGGCAATCTGGCCGCGCCCTTCGTCCTTCCATTAATTGTTTGATCTGAAGCCTGCTTTAACACACAGGTCAGCTATTTTGGTACTGTTTTGCAAGATCAGCGCCTGCCTCGACTGCGTTCTTGTATTTTCATATTTGACTGACGATATCAGCTTAGCTGTCATCTTAGCTGTCTAATCAGCTAAGTAGCAGCGGATCTGACTGGAAATCAACCGCCGAATGTCGGCCACACCCAGCTAATCAGGACGTGCTCGCTCGTGAATTGGCTATTGTAATGCAATTAGTGAGCACGGGTTATGCAGCCCAACCACATGTGTTTCACCGGCTGCACACCGCCCTCCCGACAAACCCGGCGACTTTGAGAGAGAAGAGCTCGCCCTCTTGTCGCCAAGAATTACCGCCGTCCCGCCTACTCTGCGCGAGCGTAAGCGGCGCCGAAACGGACAATCAGAGCGACTTTTGAAACCGTTCAGAGCTGGCCGGTACGTCGATCGCCGCCGTCCGATCACGCCTGCTTGCCACGTGGCGCGAGCGGGTGCGGCGGATCGTCGGGCCCCTGGTCCTCGGCTCTTTTTAGAATCGAATCGTTGAAGTAGCGCTGCGTCGAGAGCGCATAGTCGAAGACGGGCAGGTCGGTCGCGTCCGAACCGAACGGGTCCGCGAGCGCGCACGACAGCTCGCGCAGGCCCAGCAGCGAAACCGTGGTCACGAACATGCCGACGATGGAGTAATAATAGCTGCGTGAGACAGGGGATTGAAAGGGATGATAATAGCTGCGTGAGAAAGAGTTTTACAGATGAGTCAAAACAGCTGCGTAGAAAAGGAGTTTGAATTTGAGTAATGCTAGCTCGAAAGAAGAGATTTGACAATGGATAAGTAATCGCTTGAGACAAACGATCAAAGATGAGTCAATACTTATTGCCAGAGACAAAAATGGAATATGAGAAAAAGGGACTGAATATAAGTAATACCACCTGCCTGGGACAGGAAAAAAAGATATCTCACCCGTGCAGAAACCAATGAGGTAACATTTCAAGGAAGAGCTCATTCATCAAGGATTGAAGGCCCGTCGGCAGATGGGCAAACGTGACAGAGGGAGGGCAAAAGACCTGTCCTCGTAGCAGGAAAGCAGGAGGAAGCAAGAATGATTGCGTATGCAGTAGAATCAGCCAATTTTTTACGTCTGGAAACATCAATGCATTCAACAATAAGGGGACGTCAGTGCTAGGACGGGTGGGGGTCAATGCGGGTGTGGATGCGGGTTCGGAGCGTGCACCAAAACGGAAATGGAAACGAATCCGGAAACGGAAACAGAAGTCGAAACGATACGCAAGCAGAAGAAGGTACCACACGAGTACCGCGTTTAGGAGGTGCCAAACGGACTTCGAAAAGGAAACGGAAACGGAAACGGAAACGGAGACGGAACGAAAACGGAGATGGGAACGGAAAAGGAAACGGGAACAGAACGGAAATGGAAGCGAATACAAAGCCTTCGTACCTGTACATACAGTACGTGTATGCGAGCAGAAGAAGGTACCCCACGGGTACCGCATCCAGCAGTGACAAGCGGAAACCGAAGCGGAAACGGAACCGAAACGGAACGGAGATGGGAACGGAACTTTTGTACCTGTACATACAGTAAGTGTGCGCGAGCAGAAGAAGATACCCGACGAGAACCGCGTTCAGGAGTTGACAAGCGGACACCGAAACGGAACCGGAACGGATACGGAGATGGGAACGGAATTTCGAACCTGTACAGACAGTACGTGTACGCGAGCAGAAGAAGGTACCCCACGAGTACCGCGTTCAAGAGGTGGAAAAAGGCGAAGGGGACTGGCATCGCCAGAAAGTCATTGACGGTCCCGATATTGGCAATGACCTGCAGACACGGATTTGGCGTCGGTTCAGTGCCGCAGTCACGCTGACGTCACTCTGCGACAGTCGTCTCTTAAATGCAGTTTCGCAAATACAGATAGAAGGGCGCTGCTGTCAGATTGACTTCCAAGGTCGTCACCTTCGGCACTGCTCTGGAGAAAGAGGACTTCAGCTTGTGGACATATATGACGGTCTTGACCGGCGCCAGATGTATGCAAACCGTTTGAGTATGCTAAACATTCTGTCAACTGGCACCTCTGGGGGTCGGTTGCTTACGTCGCTCGTGAACGTCACGAACCGGTCCAACTCGACGTTGCTGATGTCACCGTTCCGGAAGTGCGCGTAGAAGCGCTGGTAGATCCACATGGCTACTTCCTTGAATGCCTTGCCGTCTGGGAAATCGATCCAAAAACGGGTTAACAGACGGGCAAGCGGGATTACTCAAACAGGTTTGAAGGCGAGCGAAGAAACGGGGAGCCGGGTTTGAAAGGGGTTAGGAATGGGTGGAAGATAAAAATACTGGATTACGAAGCGGGTAAGTTGGTAAACGCAGAAAAATTAGACCAGGTTACGAAACGCGTTAGCACGCATGCAACTCTGCCGAGGTCTCACCTAAAGTCATAATGTGTCATAGCGGGGTAGCAAACAAATGGCAAAACCGCAAAACAACAAAAGTCCATTGACTTTTTAGCTATTTCGAGCCACTCAAAAAGGATCCGGCTCGCCGATACCTGCACTTACCGAAGGCGGTTAAGCACGACCACGGTCGCTACGTGGAGCACAGTGCACTGAAAACGGCGACCTCAAAGGTGACACACGGGCCTTTAATTCAGTCGCCCAAAAAAGCTGTCTAGCGCGCACTTTGATTGCTTAATTGAGATCTCTTGGAGCATCAAAATCACTGGGGACTCTCCGCAGCCGGGTGACCTCAGCAGACGTCAGCAGCCCCGTGTCTTCGACGTGCTGCCAGGCCCACGCGCCAGCCCCGTTGGTCTTATAGAACGGCAGGTTCGCGTATGCCAAAACTGCACGGAAAGCGTTGCTCTTATATAACGGCGGCTTTGCGTATGCCAGCCCCGTTGGTCCTATAGACGGCAGGTTTGCGTATAAGAGAACTGCACAGAAAGCGTTGCTCTTATATAACGGCAGGTGCGCGTATGGCAGCACCGTTGGTCTTATACAACGGCAGGTTTGCGTATGCCAGAACTGCACAGAAACTTAAAGCTGTCGGTCTTATCATAGAACGGCACGTTCGCGTAACTCAAGACTGCAGGTACCAAAAGCGCTTGCTTTAACTATAAACGGCAGGTTATCACTTGGACAGAACTGCAGCAATGCGTTGCGCTTACACCAGCTCTCGTAATCTAATCTTGAGCGGCAGGCCTGCGTATGCAAGGACAGTATGGACAGCGTCCTTCTTTCAAAACGGAAGGCTAGCGCACTGTGTCAAAAACTGCGGGAAAAGCGTTGGTCTTGTAGAACGGCAGGTTCGCAAACGCCAGAACCGCACGAGAAGCGGCCACGTAAGCTGACAATAGGCTGCGTGACGTCACTTTGACATGTATATATGCCAGCGAAAACATTCTCTGTGAGAGTTGAGAGTGATCGGCAGGTCCGCAGACGATTCTCAAAACAATGTCCCGGTTTTCAGCACCCTCTGCATTCTCGACAGGACAACTGTCAGGTCATCTGTTACGCGAAGTTTGCTGGCGTCACTCACATTCAATCGTGACCATGTAACGGGCGAGCATCAGCCGGGTCTCCCGGGCGCCGGGGCAGCTGCCGTCAGCAAACGTCATCCGCAGGAGGGGCCCAAGCCGGTTCAGGAACCGTCCCTGCAATCGAGATGGGCTTTGAGTCGTCATCTTGCTCTGAAACCTCGATTTCGAAAGGCTACATCAATCGGGTCTTTCGCGGTTATTTTGCTAGCTCCAATCTTTGCAGGAGCCCAAACTGGAACAGCGTCTTGTTTCTTCTGATGCATGTGCTTATTCCAATCAGCTTGTTGAGCGGTTCCAAGTTGATTCTGCCCTTGCACAATACCCTCCAACTCTGATTATACGTACCGAACCCGTTCTAAGAAACCGGCTCGAGTCGTACGGCTCAGTCTGGAAGAAGCAGAAGTGAGTTGCTTGAAAAAAGAGTGAATGAAATTGAAATCCGATGCTTATTCAACTGGTCACAAATCAAATGGAACTCGAGAATGACCAATTTGACGTTTTCGTCTAGTGCCAAAACGGGCGAGCTCACTTTCACAAGTCACGTTCACAAGGCGAGTAAACCGCAGTCTGTTGAAACATGAATGACGAGGAGGAAGGACAATGGGCGGGATGCCTCTCGGGTTGGACTAGCGTCTTCACCGAACGGAAAGCCCGCGCATGCGCATTCTGACGGAACACTAATTTTAGATCCAGGATTCAGCGACACGTTTTCACGGCACTGAGGAAGACCGCCTCGACTTAGGGTGTTCCGAAAATGCAGATTGACGTAACCTGGAATCCTTCATCTGGGAGTACCAATTCTCGATGTCTTCTTCCACAGCATCAACGCGGTCTACTATAGCTCTAACCTCCGAGGAATGTGAACGGCTCTTTGGATGATTAAGGCCCGCCTTTCTATCACGGGAAAACGTGGGAAAGTGAAGTAGGAACAAGGTCGAGGAAGTAGAGTTCCGAGGTTTCAGAGGTCGAGGAAATAGAGTTTCGAGGTTTCAGAGTTGTCCGGTCAAAGTTTCTAGAGTTGAGCGGGTAACTGCACTTACGTCCACACGGGTGATGCATTCGTACTGCGCGAAGAAGCGGCTGTAGGCCTGGTTAGTGTGGAAGACCATGAAGAAGACAATCATGGTCCCGGTAATAACTGCAGGGGAAACCGGAGGTTATCATTAACCATTGCCACCGTTTAGTTGCGGCCCCATTGACTTGGATAGGTTCCTTCTTTTGGCACAGGGTTGGATCACACCCGCTTTTCCAAGACCCTGTAGCAGACAACTAACTCTGGTCCTTGAAGCGACGCAGAGAGATCAGCAAGCGCCGGTGGTGTGTATCCAGACAGTCAGAAAGATGGTGGCGCCTTGTTGCGATAATTCAAAGCAGGAAATCGTACAAGCAAGCAGCGACACGACAAGCCACTGAATGTTTGGTTCCTTCTGCAAGAATCCACATCTGACTCACATGTTCCCACCTGAGGACTGAAGACGGTTTCTGGATCTATATCCTTAGTTCTGAAAAGGGCCAGTGGAATGCTCTGCCCGAAGGGGCATGCTCTTTCGTAAGTACCCAGCACACGCAACCCTAATCTGGAATGGAGGCAATCCTTGCACAGCTCATCAGTGCCGGCTGTTAGTACCCTTCCGTAACATTTCGACCCGCTTCTGCAGATTGGGACCAGATGAGACTATCAATGAGGCACCTTCAAATCTGGATCTATGATGGGGTCTGCAAATCAACTGGAATACTTGCTGAACAAACCCGTAGTGATGCTGTCGTGCTGATGTAACCTGGCTTTACTAGGCTTCATTAAACTATTGTTGAGTTGAGCTATACTTCAGGACCTTGGACTGAACTTCCAGCTCATAAGAGTACCCACGTGCTGACAACATGAGCTGGTTGCGCGTAGTCAACATGAACTGAGATGACCCAGCTTAAAAACCTTAACTTGAAAGCATAAGAAGGCCAGAGCAACGACTGAGTTTAATTAGCAATATTAATCAGCCCACAACAACTTGTGGCCTTCTGTTTTTGTTTTCGAGCCCAGGAGTAAAAGAGAGTCCTATCGCCCATATAAAGGAGATGAAAATACCATCGATAGACAAGTTGAAGAGCCGCTGCCCTCGGACCTTGGAATAAGCGAGCACTCACCGACTACTGTCGGGGAGAGGAACGGCCACGATTGTTGCTCGCCGTTGCTGCTGGCCAGGAGAATCGGGTTGTGCGAAACCTGGTAGTACACAGCGCACAGGAACACGTGTACGAGCATGATGACGTAAAAGTCGGGCCGTCTCAGAACCATTTGCAGCGATGTTCCCGCAAATCTTGTGAGCGCCGCAAAGGGCGACTGTGGATCGTAGAGTATGGTTCTTGGAGCCACTTTCCTGTCCTTCCGAAGCTCCCACAAGGGATTCTCGTGCGTAGCCGGGGGGGGCGGTGAAGGCTTATAAGCATCCCCCTCTTTGTGGGGCATATCCTGAAGAAACTCTTTGTTGATTCTGATCGTGTAGCTGTGCGCAACGTCGGGGGCTATGTCCACGCACATGAGCGCCGGCAGGGGCGCGGTCTTCCATAGCTTATACGCGCTTAGTATACAGTTGTAAAGATATATCTGGTTGCTGATGTGACAATATTGGGTAAAGGCTTTCCCAGGGTTATAAGAGCTTAGGAAGCGGGTGAGGAGCTAGTTGTCGTTATGAGAAGGGGCTACAAAACCGCGGGATGTCGCGGTTTGCTTCTGGGGTGCCCATGAGCGACGAAGCGCAATGTGGGTCACCTTGTATATGAGCTAATGCCTCCACTCTTTGCCAACTCTTTGACCAGGGCCTGATCATGAGGCGCAACATTCACTGATCCTCCACGCTTGCAATGCCTGCCAAAATTTATTGAGAGGGTTCATTGACCTCAATGCTGCCCAGTTGATCAGAACAGCTCATGAATGCCTGGCTGATCCGATCCAAGCATCATCTGACGAAGTTGCTACCCCTGCCGCCCCCGGCTTTCTGCAGGTAGTGGGCTTATAATCTGAAGTGTAGGAGTGTTCTCCGGAACGAAGTCGACTGGTTGGACAGAGTCTAGGCGTATGTTTCAAGGGAGAGGACTTTTGAACGCTACTTTGGCTACTGAAACAGTTGAATGAATGAATGCGAGTCTGCTGAAAATGCCAAGGATTTCCGTCAGTGTACCGCTGGCAACTTCGTCACCGGATCCTGGCGAAGTGCGCGGCCCCTCCTGACAGCGCATGCAGACGCCCTCTTGCGCTCTGGGCCGGGCTTGAAGCTGCCGAACTTTGCATGGAGCTACCGTCGCTCAAGTTAGGACGCTGGGCCCTGGCAGGAGATCATTCTTGCTCAACACTGTTCAAAGAACTTCTGCTATGGTACATCGGTAGAATTATTCTCTAATTAATTCGGAGGCGCGAGGCAATGATTATGCTGGCACCGACCGTACCGCGCGCGTTAGCATGATTCGGCGGCCAACTCACGCGCGCGCGCGCGCTGGTCTCCTATGATTTTTCACAGCTCGCCCAGCACTCTCAACCGGTCCGCCAATGATGACGCTATTCCTGCAGTGCTGTCTCAGCATCCAAATCCGGTGCAGCGTGCTTGCAACGTGGACAATAGTCAAGTTCAGGCCGCTTAGCCAGCATCGAAGAACTGCGGCATCATACTTCCTTGGACTTCCTTGGGACTTCCGAATGCGCTGTGCACTGATCATGTCACGATCGTATTTGCACGCCGGGTCTGCATGTGTCAAGCTCGCTAGCTGGAATTCAGGCAGGCCGTCCGGCTGAATCTTCAAACAGGTTGAATCGGGTGCTCAGTAGGAAACCGCCGACGATAACTAGCTCAGTCGTGTCGAGTACTCTGCGACTCTGCAAATTATGTTTATGGAGTCAGGTCTAAAGCCAGCCGTCAGCTTAGCTGTAAAAAGAATATTTGCATGGAACATGATATGGGAACTGGAAATCCTGCTACATATCAACGGCTAACGCTAAAGCATCGAAAGCATACTCTCCTACATTCGTTGATTCATGTCTCCCATGTCCAGACTGTCTGGCGACGTAAGTAAGGCCGAGTTAAGTGACGAAGTGACAAGTTTCATATTCATGGGCTGATGAGCTGCAGGACGTGACGCAAACCTCCGGCTGGCGCCCCAGAAGCCACACTTCAGCCAATTCATCAGACGATAAGCTTTAGCCAACGACTTTGTACCAAGTTGGCTTTGAGCCCGCATTCTAGAGTAGACCGTACCAGCTTGATACTAAGTTCTTCATTCGCCTACACAAAGTTTCGAACCGGAAGTCATTCTTCCACCTCGTTATTGCAAAAAGAATTACACTTGCTAGAACTTCGCGCAGGACGCGACCTGCGAAACCGCCGCCTCGAGGTCCTTCATCCCTATCGTCATCAGCTCGTCAAAATCGTCGGTCTCCGCGCTCAAGCGCCCGTCCAGGTGCTCGCGCGCGTACTCGGGCAGCGTGCCCGCAAGCCCCCCGTTCCGTTTGCTCCGCTCTTCCGCCGGTATCCCGCTTTCAATGAGCGCTGCGACGGCATCTCGCGTACAGTCTGGGGCAAGCTTGAAGCCCTGGAGGCACGTGCGTTCCTCAGCTAGCTTGGCATTCATTATGTCAACGATCTGGAGGGGAGTATAGTCCGGGAACTCAATTATGCGCCCCACGCGACGGCGAAAGCCCTCGTTGCAGTCGAGAACCTTCTTCATAGGTACCGTGTAACCTGGAGTTCGGTGGAGAAGCAATTTGTTTGCATACAGTATGCAGGTTGTGCCTTCGACTACAACATTTTTGGCCTTTACACGTTAAGATCGAAAACCTTTATCTGCAGCTATGGGACATAGCTTGTACATCACGCGAGTACAAATGCCTCAAACGCAGGCGAGTCAGACGACTGTGAGCCCGCGCCTACGCTTGCAAAGCGGCCTTTGATGAAGGAGGCAGATCGCCTTGAAAAGAGCTAGACGATCGAAGGCCTCGACCAGATGATTGAATGGACCTGCTTGGTTGTCTTGTAAGAACAAATTCGGAGCCAACCCAAGACTTTGTCAGTTCCACCAGAGTTCAGACCGCATTCCGTATAGTGACCGAAACTATCTCTAGCTGGTGGTATATGCGTAGAGACCCGGGTCTCACAAAAGTAAAAAGCGTCCTCGTGAAAGAGCTCTGAGCGAGCTGCCCGTTCCGGCCGCTCTGAGCCCATACCTTCAATTCAAAAATCCTCAGAATTAATCATTCTCACGCATGTTCAACCCGCCAAGAACTCACCAAGAAGCGCCGTCCGAACAGATAGGTCCAGCCTTACACTCTACCACTGAAGCTGCTGAAAGTCCTAGAGCTAAAACTTATGTAACATCCAATCAAAGTTGATAGGAAGAGCACATTGATTCAGGATCACCTGCAAATATAACCACCAGATCTTTGCTGTCCATCTGACTCAGTATCTCGTCCAGCGCTTCCCGGCCGTAGTCACTCGTGTTGTCTTCCGCCGTCAGCAGCCGATAGGCCTCGTCAACAAAGAGGATGCCTCCCTCTGCTTTGCGCAGCTGCAGATGATTTCAGGAATTTCGTGAATGCAAACACGGTTGGTCGATCGAGGCAACCGAAAACCGTGATTGCGATGACGTTGCTTTCGAGACAGAGCAATTCATCCCTCTAAATCGAGTTGGCTGACTCATGTACTCGAGCATTTCCGACGCTGTATTTTGCGAAAACTGGTTGTCTCATATCACCAGAGCTCCAAGCTAACGTGCGAGCAAGGAACAACTCAATTGTTCATTTTCGAAAGCCAAGGCCTCCTTCCTTCCTGGTCGTACTTTCTCTATCTGAAGACGGAATTGGGGAAGAAAGAAATGTTTGACTGTTCACAGGATAAGAAGCTCCATGGATAACGATCCGTTTATATGATACAATGAAGCTTCAGTGAGTGCTCACCTGCGCACGCGTCTTGATCCCCGTACGCCCAACATAACAGCCGACCAGATCCGTCCTTTGCACCTCGACGACTTTGGCATGTCTTATGGCCCCTATGTTGTGAAGAATGTGCGCGAGCATGCGCGCGACCTTGGTTTTGCCGGTCCCAGGGTTTCCAAGGAAAACCATGTTTGGGGGCTTGCGGAGACCAATCTCAGCACCTGGAAGTGCTCAGAATGTCAGGTTAAAAAGCGTCCGAACCAGGTTACCCAAACCCCTGCTGATGTTGCCGATGAACATAAGGAAAGAAGGCTATCTGCAGGCAAGGTTAATAAGGCAGATGTTTCAACAGTTTGCGTTTTGGCACTCGGTGGCTGACAATTGCAAGATCGGAACGTATAGGTCCTAGTCTTCTGCCCGTAAGAGATCATTCTGCATCAAAGGAGCGCACTGAAGAATCTCCGCAGAAGCCTCGCAGAAGCCTCGAAGCAAAGAAAAACATTAGGAAGATGGCCAGATTGCTGAACTGGTACCAAACTTCCAACTGTCTAAGACCATCCTCTGGCTTTTCAGATAGACAATAGAGAAGACTCATGGATGAACTGGAAGAAGAAGTCAGATACTACAGGAATTGTAGATAGTATAGAGACAGTGAAGAGCAGAACCTTTTACATGCTTCTTAGCCTGCACAGCTCAAGGAAGCCTTACCTTGGGATCTCCGCTTCTTGTCAAGGGCGTAGCCCTTGCACCATTGGAGCAGCATCTGCTTCAATTCTTCCAGGCCAACCAATTCCTTGAAATCATTTTCTAGATCATCCTCGTCCCACCATATAATAGGCACCTCTGGCGAATCTTCGTCAGATGACTGTTCATTATTTAATGAATGTTCATCAATATCCGAGCAAGTTTCGTTGTCACTTGAACCATCTATTCCATCAGACTCGGAGTCACTCTTGAGTGACGTCCTGTCAAGAGCAGTCACGTCAATGTCACCCTGCTGTTCAGCTGTGTCGTTTCCATCCCCAACAATGCTAGCTTTGTCTTCCTCTTCGTTACTCGAATCATTAAGTGCATGAAATTCTGAGGTTTTCGATGAGATATGCGCAGAGTGAGCAACCGCTTCCTCGAATTTGAGCAATGTTTCGACAGAGCCGATCCCACAATCCGCCTGGTCTAGCATTAGCTGTGTTCTTTGTCTCCAATGACGGCTCGCTTGTGTTGAACCTGTAAGCTCACCCAAAGCGCTGGACAGCCCCGTCTTTAGTTTGTGCAGAGACTCTAAAAGCCTCTGCACCGTCTGATACTTCGTTGCAGGGTTCCGACGAAACCTGCGCCAGCTTCCTGTTGAATTTTGCAATGTCGAGTTTGAGGGTCCGAGGTGCTCGAGACCGGAGGCCACGAATATGGAGACAGGGATGCGCTCTCAGCTTCTCTCCTTCCGAGAGGGCTCTCTGCCACTTGCTGGCTGGATGCAGAGATCTCTGCGAAACCTCCATGCTTGTCAAGAGCTGGAATATTGCAGAAGATGTGACAAGAGAGACCCCCGCCTTCCCTGCAGCCGGCGTTGCTAAAGACTCGGACAGAGTTGATGCACGCGAATTGCACAGGAAGCTACCCATAGCAGGGAGGCCATCGCTGAGCTGACCTCCGAGCCTCTTCCGAACCAGCGAGGATAGCAGGAACAGGCCCCTCATGGCTGCAACCGCATGCTATGGGAGGCGGCGCCTTTTCTTAAGACTTTATAGAATAGCTACCAAAGAAGTGTATGCCTTTGAGGAGCACCTTCCCTCTTTCAAGCCGGTCAGCAGGTCTGGCGGGCCCTATATGATGTGACCTTCTTTCGAAAGTTTAGGGATCGTTCATGAATCTGATCAGTGGTTGCAATGAGCCAATATTAGTAAGCACTGTGTGATACCGGGCGCGCGCAGTGCGCGCGCCAGGGCTATCATAAAGCCACGCACAACCCCGGCGCTGCCCCAGGGGCCTGCGAGCGGCCGCGCGCGCACTCAATCATTCGCTAGCCCGCGCATCTGGCATGCCATGGCATATAGCCTCAAATGACGGTCAAAGCGGCGGCGCCGCCGTCACGAGCGGCTGCGAGCTTCTCAAAAGGACATATCTACTGATCCTGGTTTGCAGTAAGCAGACTGCGGCCCACGAATCAGTCGAGATCAAAGTTCGCTCATACGTGCTACACATAGCAGAGCCTCGGCACTGTCTGAACGGCCACCCTCAGGCTCGTGCATTTTGTGGAGTCCTCACGCTGTCCGAAGTCCTAATTCGGGGAAGTCTGGACCGCAGGTTAGTCTTAGGACTATCAGCAGTGGCAGCGCTAGCATGCCTCGCTCATAGCTTGTCTATCAAATAAATGGTGATGATATGATAGATTGGAGTATAAACATCTCAACTTAACGTCACCATTTAATGGAATCACATGTACAGCCGACGTGAGGGCGACGCTCTTCGTTGCGGGTGAGCGGCTGATCAGGCAGCCGCGCTCTGACAGGCGACCAGTCCGCACATTCCGCGCGCTTTTACTGCTTAGTAAGATCTGGCCAGTGAAGCTTCTACAGCGCGGCATTTGCATGATTATACATCGAAGGTTGCAAATGGAAGACGAATCATTTTCTCGCAATCATATATAGCGTACATGCACCGATGACTCACTGATGCTTGAAGGTGGACATACCGGGGACTCGGACTCATCTCTCATGCATCTAGTAGACTATTCGGAGAATTTGCAAGAACACCAAGATCGTCAGTGGAATGCATCACAGGGCTCCAGATTTTGAATTACCGGTACATGACGAAGCATAAGCCTGGATCATAAGAAGATACCCGGCCCGGTCGACCACCTGCCAAGTGCCAGGAAAGTGGGCTTGGACATAACAGTGGACATGAGCTGTGTTCGACTGAGAGGCGCAGCAGACTCAAAGTAATTGATACCCAAGAAACGAGAGCTTTGAGTAGCTGAGCGCGTGTTACGGGCATATGGAATCGGCGTGTCGGGGTTAAAAACAAGGTACTGGTGGAGCGCCCCCACGGAACCGTGACATGCAACCCACACATTTCAACAGAATTTGAAAATGCACCCCAAAAGAGTGTCTGGTTACTTGCAAGGCTCGAGCCTTCTCCACGATTGGACCCTACGTACCTAATACCTCACAAAATAATCTGATCGCCAACTTTTGAAATGCTGAATGCAACTCGCTACGCCTTGCTAGACACTGATCCTACGCGTGCAAAGACGTACCGGTCATGCCAACCAACCAAGGGAGCCCAGCAGTTTACATCCAACTCATGATCTACAAGCTTGTCCCTTTTCGCTTAAACTGAAGCTACTCTGAGACGGCTGCCACTCGTTCAATTCTCAATATAGCGGATCGTGGGCGAGGAAGCTTCTAAGCCGCGGATCCTCGCCACAACCGCCCAAACTCGCGCGCGTCTCGCTCGGCGGACGGAGAACGCCGCTCCCGCCGCTTTGGCGACAAGACATTCTGCTAATCGGACGTGAAGGCGACTTGGAGGGGCGAGAACTGGCGTCAGCACCCCTATGCAGCCGCGTGCTGACGTCAACGCGAGCTGCATAATGCACTCTTACACTGGCGACTGTCATGCTTTGACCGGACCCCAATCACGTGTGCTCGCGCGCGGCTACCTTCTCGCTCTGCTGACGTCATTTGCGGTGCGTGACGTCACCACCTGTGCCCGTCGAAGAAGGTGGGCCGGCCCAGCTCGCGCGCGTGCGCGCTCGGGGACGTGACGGGGCGATCTTTCGCGGGCTCGAGGTGGAAGGCGGCCACGTTGCTCCACAAACAGCCGCCGTCTTGGAACTCGCCCTGCGTAACCCGCACGTAACCCGAGGTTAGGAGCAAGGTCAATTTAAAGGTTTGCGGCGTTGCGGGTTCGAGGTGGAAGGGCGGCCAAGTTGCTCCCCAGACAGCTGGCGTCTTTGGAATTCGCCCCGCATAACCGGCACGTAACCCAAGATTAGAGCAGATCGAGCAGAATGCAAAGAAGGTCAGATCCCACTCTCGATCTCACTTGACCGGGTTCATAGACTAGGTTTGCGGTGCGCCCATCGTCGTTGCACGACAACTGATTGCGGCGTTGCGGCGTTCCCAAGCAACCGCCGTGCTTGGGAATCGCCCGTGCGTATTACATGATAGAGAGTCAAGTCCCGAACAGATACTGAGCGCAGCCAGACTATGTATGTGTCAATTTGCTTCTTGCGTCAAATTCAGCGCAGTACCTTTCAAACTTTCCACCGAACAGCCCAGCTTGCATCGGCGACGGAATGGACAATCCAGCGGTTTCACTTAAATCAACGCAAATATGCTCTTGCCGCAGGAACCACATCAACTGGGTGAGTTATCGCATGGGTTTAGAATCCAAATGTGCAAACTGCGACTCGAACCAACGGCCCAACTTCCCAGACCGTTCCGCTCACTTTGACCCGGAAGTAGTAGTCCGCGCCGGAGCGAAGTCCGCTCAGGTGGAAATGGTCTTCCGTTCCGCTGTAGACCTCGCGGATGACGTTGCTCGTTTTGACGCCCATCAACACCTGCAGGCGGAGGCGGTAGTCGGAACAATTTGGCAAATCCCGGGAAAGAGCTTCTACTATTTGTGGGTGGATTCGGTTGATTAATCAATGGAACCTACCGGTCAAAACTGAAAGGTCCCGTCTACGTGGAAACTGAAGAAAGCACTTATACGCGACGGTTGCGAACAACCAGATCTTTCCGACTGACGCCTTTGTCAAGAACCAAGGCAATGAGATCTAAAACTTCGAGTGGAATTCCTCTTTGCCATGCAGCCGGTAAACCATTCTTTGTCACAAACCCGGCTGAATTCTCAGATTTGAATCCACACAACAACCTATCCTCGGCATCACATGGATAAAGTGTCTGTCTATCTCAGGACTGAAAAGGCGACTGCGGCGACCTTGGGCTGTGATACCGGGTTTGACGTTGTCACAGAATTTGAGAACACGCATCACGCGGCTCAGATGAGCGGCATCCAGCTGCCCTGCCAATTGCAGTGATCGGCCCGACGCTATACAAAAATTTGGGCAACAGGTGATTACTGAAAACATTATTGAATGGCCAGACCGAAGACCTAGTTGGCTGTGCTGGTAAATCCTTTTTCAGGGCCTCCAATTGACAAAACGGCCAAAGTCGAAGGCGTTCTGTGGAGAGAAGTCATGGATGCCGGCAAGGTGGGCTTTTGATCAAGGACGCGCTTAAGTCCCTTCTGTAAGGCATGGTAACCGAACTTGGTAAGGGGCGTCGCCGTCTTACCTTAAACGCAACAGCCCTTTTTTTGTGCTTCGGCGGTACGCGCCAGGTCACGTCGACGGCCCGCGGCTCTTTCGGATCCGCGTGCGCCTCCGCTGTAAGCGAAGAACAAACCAGGTTGGAAGCGGGTTAATGCGCTACTTAAGCGGTTATCTTTGGCGGCGATAAGGCGGATGTGGATGGGGAAAAAAATGCAGAATGTCAACAGAAGACTGGATGCAGCAGAAGGGTCTCATTATCCGGAGGGCGCGCGGCTATTCTGGATCCGCGTGCCCTTTTCTGTGAGCGGTGGACAAAACTGGGCAGACGGGGGTTTGCATTCTGGTCGAGCGGTCAGTTCAAGGCGAGGTCAATTATCTCGCTTCTTCCCCATTTAACCTGAGTCTGAGTGTCTGAAAATGTAAAATGCCAGTGCGCGATGTTCGAAGGCACAAACGAACCAGCTCGCTCCCAAACCTCTTGCCTTCAAACAGCAAAAGATCTTGAAAGACTGATAACCCACCTGCAATCTCGTCGTTTCGAACTGCCCGGCTCACAAAGGCCCCCTCCGGAATCTGGATGTCGACCGTGTCCAGAAGGATCAACGAATCTGAGAAGAGATAGACACCCTTCGGATCAGAATAGACCGATCGCAGCCAACAATCTGATGGTGCCGCGTAGAGAGTAGTATTTGGTTTCGAACAGCTGCATATTGACGCATGTTTCCTGGAAGCGGCAAAAGAAGCAACGGGCCTGGGCGAAAGCGAACCGCATGAAATGAATACCGAGAAAAATGCAGCCCTTGAGTAAGTGTGATATCAGGAACAGACTACTTTTGTCGAAATGAACAGCGAATCTAGAGCTTAGATCGACAATGTCTGGCCTGAACGCAACTTCGAAGACCCTCTCGACATTTTAAGAGGAATTGCTAACCCGAACAAGTCACCATCCTATTTGCTCGCACAAATGGGGGCGCCCTTCTGCCGCTCGAGTCCCCTCGCTTTCCCCTTTGCGCCCTTTGCGGCGTTGCAACAACTCAATCAATGAAAGAGGCAACAGCACCAATTGGAGCATTACACACCCGTCCGAGAAGCAAAGTTTCAAAATCGCGTGACGATATTCTCCCACCGTCTCCGCTTCTCTGCTTCCGCAAGAAAACACAAGTGGGCGGGCAGCAACAAACACTTTCAAAAGATAGGAACAGAAAATCAAGCGCTACAAGCTCACTCGTCTTATCGGTTGGATGCCAGCACAGTAGCTTATTGTCCACAAACGCGGTTAGGCGCAGCCTCCTCTCGGGGGATCCCTCTCCGGGCGCTTCGCTCAGCTTTCGGGGCCGACCGGAGGGATCCCCCGGCAGGCCCGCTTGGCTGCCGCTGAGCCTGGCGGGTCCGGCGGAGTCCGCCGAGAAGCCGGCGAGGCCGGAACCGGAGTCGAGGGACTCCCAACAAAGAAGCTCTGCAAAGAAAAGGTCGGATTGCCCCTCGTTGATTTTCGGATTTCTTGGGTTCTCTCTTTTGTTTCAAGCAGGCTCTTTGTCAATATGTGCTTTGAATCATAACGGTATTCAGTACGACAGGGCGGGTGGGAGCCAGTGATTGGAAACTTGGAGGCGGCGGTCTGACTCCTGAGCGGAAACGAGGGCGTCGAACCAGAAGATAGAAAACTGAACGCAACGTTCAGCTGACTTCTTTCACTTGAAGAATTCAAGCCCAGGCGGGTGACAAAGCATGAACAACAACATTAGGCGCCGATTCCTGATTCACGGGCATATTGCAGATTCCCTTAACGTCCGGCCAACTTGACGACCCGGCTGCCTAAAAAATAAAGAAACGAAACGGAGGCGACAACTCCAACACGTGGCGATCCAGCGGCACAGATTGGTTGAGGATTCAGTCGCTGCGATGTCGCCATTTCGAGCGACCGTGAAAGGGAACCCTTTGGCTAATGGGGCGCTGTGAAGGACGTTTTTCGAGTGTCCCCGCTCCAGAATTGGATCTATCGAACTCCCAATCTATGTTGAAGAGAGAGAGAAGAAGAGAAGTGGAAGAGAGACCTTACGGAAATACAAGAAGAAGAAATAGGAGGTGAGAACCACGCTCGCTACTTTACGCACCTGTGTCAAACATGAACGCGTCGAAGTAATGGGGGGAAACAAGAGATTAGGAAAGCATTTGACGCTCGTTTCACGCACCTGAGTGGAAGATTAACGTGTCGAAATAGGAACGACAAGAGCTGAGAAACGAAGAAAATGACAAGGAAAACCCAAGTCCTCTTCCACGCACCTGTGTCGAACATGAATGTGTCGAAGTAATGGTGGCCCCGGTCGTGGCCGCCGCTGATGAGCAGGTACCGCCCTGCGGCCAGCGGAACGTTGAGCGGAATGAGGGAACGGAAAGTGTGGGCAAAAGTCAATCTTAGGACACCTGCACGTTATTCCTCAACACGTGCATTACCTCTTGCAAGAAGTGGCGCCTCAGCCAAATCCCCGACCTCAAATTGTGTTCCACCTGGATCTTCGGTGACTGGATCAAGGCTTGAAAGAGCGTCCAAACCGCGCCTCCACCCCCTTGAGTATGTTCATCAATGTACATCTTAGCTAGAACCTTAATCCTCTGAAACCCTAGGATAGTAGATACACTGTACACTAAAACTCTAAACTCACCGATCATTGTTGCCGCATGGCCCTCCCGGGGCGCTGGCGGGGTGCCCATGACCATTGGGGGGCTGCTCCACTCCAGTCCGGGCACGTTCAGCACGTGTATCTGGAAAGATCACAAAGGCCGCCGAAACTCATCATCCATACGTTTCTGAGACCAAGGATTCAACGAGAGAACCCAGAAGATAAGCCAACTGAGTCTCAAGTTTGGGTTCTTGTTTGACGGACGAGATCAGACCGTAAAGAGATTCACAGATCAGTGACGGAGGGAAAGGAAAGTACGAGCATAAGTTATAACGTAAGAGAGAACTGAAAGAAGGACGAAATGTAATGATAGAGGTGAGTTTGCACAAAAATTATTGCTTACGTCATTGCGACATGCGCCGTCCTCGCCGTAGCCGCCGAATGCAAACACGCTTTGCCCATCTTCCGCTGCGGTGAGCGTCATTCCGCACCGCTGGGGCGGGATTCCGGTCGCGGGGCAGATGCGCCACGTAAACGTCTGCGGTTCAAACAAACACCTCTTTCACCCCAGAGCACGGAGGGATGTTTTATCGATTGGAACGGCCCGGCTGGTGACGCCACCAATTGATACACCGCCCAAATGGAATCTGAAAAAGAGGACCCTCATTTCTTTGATTTCGACCATCGAACCTGCCGTACTCATTCAGATCGGAACATTCAATTCAAGTTGAAATCTCAGCGGATTGCCTCCTGTAAGTCTTATCAAGCACTAAAACCCAGCTTCCGCAAGAATCCAAGCCCCTACAGAAGATGGTGCCCCTGATATTCGAGTTCGTCAAAACATTTGAACCGCTTGGCGGAAGGAGCGGAACGTTAGAAACGCAGACCGCTGACCGACCTCTGACCGGAATCCCTCACATGCAGGCACGCTTTCGCTCAAAAACGCACTGCAGCATTCCTTATCGCGCCCGGAATTGCTTACGCCAATGACTGACGCAACTCTCTGCACCATAAATGAAGGCCGCGAGGGCATGTTTGCCTGACCGAACGGAAGAACGGATCGGAACAGCGGAACGGAATCAGCTAGCGGAACGTCTCACCTCGAGGTCTAGCTCGAAGAGGCCCTGCAGGACTTGGATTCCCGGGTCGTTTTCGCTGACGTCACCGCAGTCTCCCCCCAGCAGGAGTACCCGGTTGCCAACAACCACCATGGCAGCTTTCTCCACCAGGGGGGGCGGAACGCCACTGGTTTTCAGGGGGGTCCACTGCAGGAAAAATCTCAAGAAATGTGAATCACATGGGCTGTTCCCTGGGGTTCTTTGAAAACCGCAAATCGTCACTGGTCGGATGAGAGGAGGTTATAAACAGCCCCCCCGGTCAATCTAGAACCGGCTGCTGGCTGGCCCCGCCCTCAAGGCCTATTTGTTGGGAGAAAGATAAACGCCACTCGTGTTTAGGGGAGCCTACTGAGAACCGCTTGGAAGAAGGAGAGGCTGACTTGGAGGAGCAGGGCTTTCAAACATCGTTGGATTGGATAGCTTCGCTGTTCCCTAGGAATGAATGACAAGGGCATTCGCCGCCTAATTTGTACAATAAAAAAGAGAGCGGCGCTTAAACCGTTCCAATACATAAACGGACCCGCCGACTTCCAGGTTTGGTTCAGGAGAAGATTGGTTCCTTACAATGCCGGAGTCGACGTTGAAAAGGACGCAGTCGTTCAGCAGCGGATTCCGGCGGCCGCCGAAGACGAGCAGCCGGCCGCGGGGCAGCGCGACCGCGCAGTGACCGCCACGCGCGCACGGCGCGTCGCCGCTCGCGCGCACGCGCTCCCAGAGCGACAGCTCGGCGCCGTACGCGAAGAGTTCGTTGGTGCCAGAGCCGCCGCGGGTGGTGCCGCCGAAGAGGTAGAGCTTGGAACCAATCTGAGGAGGATAGCAGATGAGGAATGATATGACGTCACATTCTGCCAGCATAAAATCAATGAATGGGAAGGCGGTATTCAGGAAGGCTCCGTGAGCGTTCAATGAGTCGACGCTTGGGCGGTGCCGCCAAAGAGACCCAGCTTGGAGCCAATCCGAGGAGGACAGCAGATGAGGATTGGTATGACGTTAGATCAGGATTACGTCACTTTATGAGAGTGCCCTATGTTGCGGCTCTATCAACGCGTTCAATTGTTGGTGCCGGAGCCCCTGGGCGGTGCCGCCAAACAGGTACAGCTTGGTGCCGATCTGAGAAGGACAGTAGGTAGATGAGGATTGGTATGACGTTAGATTCAGGATTACGTCACTTTTGAGAGTGCGGTGTACATGACGGCTCTATTAAAGCGTTCAATTGTTGGTGATCGAGCCGCCGCGGGTGGTGCTGCCGAAGAGATACAGCTTGGAGCCGATCTGACAGAGGAAGCAGATGACATCAAAAGCCATCTTAAATCCCTGTATAGTTGCTTCTAAGAAGGCGGGAGATGCTGATAGGAAAAATGTTGCAGTCGATATAGTCTTCGCTTCAAGAGAACGCGGTAACGTCACGGCTTCGTGTCGGTGAAGATGCTCAAGTCCCCGGGCACCACTGCGGCACATTGACTCGTGTCCGGCCCGATAAGTGGAAACTGTTTTCTATCCAGCCAACTCGCGTTTCGTTTTGTATTATCGTGAACAATCGAGTCTTGAAACAGGCCTCGAGATACGTTTCTGGCAAGCGAGTCGCACTTCCCCTGTGAAAACGAGTGTGCTCATCGGAGGAAATCCGGATCACGTAGAAGGCATGTGCATTTTTATCAAGCGATGCGGTGAACTCCCACTCCAATAAGGTGCTGCGGGGCTTCATTCCGTGGGCACTTTCGAAATGCTGTCCGTTGTATTCTGGGGGCCGCATGTGGCGTTTTGTCATTACAATCAAGCCGTGATAAACACAAAAGAAAACGAACAGAAGGGATTGCGCTGAAGTGACTCGAAACCAACTAATTCTCACCTTGGTAAGCGTGCTCCGGTCCCGCTCCGTGGGCACGTTCACACTGCTGTCCGTCAGCTTCTGGCGGGTGTGCTGGAGCGTCCATGGCAATGCGCCGACGAAGACGGTGTGCGTGCTGCGCGCCATTGCTAACCGTAAGTCGTCCGCACTCTGCTGCGCCGTCCGAAGAGCGCCTTCCAGCCGATTGAGGTTACTCTGCAACGAAAATTCGACAGATGCGTTTACATTATAGTCGCGAAACTGATCTGTTCTAAGAGTTTCTGTTCTAAGAGTTTCTGACGTTTTTCGCCCTCTTCCGATCAACATCCGTTGCTAGGAAGCGTAGTCCTCCCACCTCTGCCGCGCTGTCCGAAGAGCGCCCTCCAGCCGATTCACATTGCTCTGCAAGAGAACGTTAGTCTCAACTCTTTCGCGGATGTTTCAAACGTCGGTGAACGCCTCCGAGCTGTTTAGTCTTCGTATTCGCATTTACTGATGGTACGTCGTCCGCACTGTGCTGCGCCGAAAGCCGAGCGGCCTCCAGCCAATCTGGACTGTTCTGCAAGAGCATGTCTACTTTTGTAAAACTCATCAGTTCTGGTTATCTTCCGATTCCACATTCGCACTTAGGAAGCGTAAGTCGTCTGCACTCCGCTGCGCCTTCTGGAGGGCGCCTTCCGCCTTCCAGATTACTCCGCTAGAAGAGTTTCAGCTCGTTTCCTTGATTATCTTTTACGATAGGAGTGAACTCGCGAGCTCTCCGCCTTTTCCGTCTTCAAAGCTATTCGCTTATGCCTTGGAGGGTAGCATGCCGTCTGCAGTCTGCCGCGCCGTCCGAAGGGCGCTTCTAGCCGAAACGGGTCAATCTGCAAAATCCTATTCCGAAGAGCGGAGTCGTCAACTCCGAGCTCAGTTTCTGAAGTCCTACATGCTTAGTTACTTTCGAAGATCATTTGCTTAGCCTTTCGACAAAAAACAGATGGTCCACTTAGTCTCTCTTGATCGCGTTTGCCAACTCTCCCTTTTACCCTTTCCCTACCGTCCTTTCTGTCCTGCCGTGCTCTTTTTCTTTGCTTCCAGTCGAAAGCACACCGAAAGATAGGCGACCAACAGAAGCAAGAAAGCAGGCAAAGTGTCGCCCTCACCTCGTATATCCGAATCTTCGCCTCCCGCCCCTCTAGTTCTGCCTCTAGTTCCCTTATTCTCGCCAATGTCTTTTCCCGCTCCGCAACGACCGCCCCCGCCTGCGCCATCTGCTGCCGCGCAATCTCTCGTTCCCGCTCTAGTTCCTGGACCCGCAAGTCTCGCGCCTCTAGTTTCGCCGTGAGGTCGTCGACGGTCTTTTGGAGGTCGCTCGCGATGGCCGAGCGCGCGGCGAGCTCGCGCTCCATGTCGGCTAGGACGTCGTCGCAGTCCTGGGGGCAGAGCGGAAGCTTAGCGAGAAATCCGGAGCGGAACTTATCAATATCAAGAGAATCGAGGAGGGACGAAGTCAGGATAGATACAGAGCGCGAAAGTGCCGCATCAAGCGCGAGATGCCGCACGTGACAATTTGGCTAAGATGTCGTCGCAGCCCTCGAGGCAGAGAGGAAGCTTAGCGAGAATTCCGGCGCTTCAGAAGATTTCTAAAGAACATCAAAAAGGAAGAAATAACAGGAAGATAGATGAAAAGCGCGAGAGTGCCGCACGTTACATGTCGGCTAGGACGTCGTTGCAGTCCTGGGGGCAGAGCGGAAGCTTAGCGAACATTTCGGAGCGGAGTCTCGAAGATTCTGACAGACTCGAAAAGTAGGGCCGAAATGAGGATAGATACGAAGCGCGAGAGTGCCGCATCAAACCACACGTAACAATTGGGCTAAGATGTCGTCGCAGTCCTCGGGGCAGAGAGGAAGGTTAGCGAGAAACACGGAAGTGCAGCTTCAGAGACTTTCAAGAGGACAACAAGAAGGAAGAACGACAGCAAGATAGATAACAAGCGCGAGAATGCCGACAGTACATGTCGGCTGGGAAGCGTAGTGGTCTTGGGGGCAGAGGGGAAGCGTAGCGCCACATTCAAGATGCAGGCTTGCTTGGGGTTGACGTAAGGCTATCCTATCTAAAGAACTATGCGTTTCTGCTTGATTGTAGCCTTGACTCCAGGGCCCGCCAGCGCGGCGCCTGCTAGCGGAAGAGTTGCATTCCCTCGAACCACGAATCAGCCACTTTCGAAACTGACAGGAAGAATGACGATCGGCTCTTCGCAAGAAAAGCAGCAACGTTCACGTGAATGTAGACAGAAAAGCCGTGCTGTATGCCAGCTGTGTAAAACGTCCCACCAAAATTACAAGGTTCAAAATTCTAAACAGCCCAATCCATGGCCAGAAAAACAATCTACCCACCTGTTTGACCGTGATGATCTCTCTCCGAAGGTCGTCCCGTGCCCGCATGAGCTCCTCCGCTCTCTTGTCCGCAAAGGCGGTTCCTAATTTGGCCTGCAGAACGAATCCAAGCGCTAATTGTCAGCCATTTTCGATAACACGAAACCTAGTTTCCAGAGGGAAAGTGAAAGCCCCCAACGTAAGGGGACGGGTAGGATCTTTATCATGGGAATCGACACTAGGTAGGCCTTAGTCTAGGATCTGACATGCCTCTTAGATGCATTTCTCCTGTAAGTAAAAGGACCACTTTCCTCAACATTATTTGAAAGCAGACCGGAAGCGGTGCAATGCATCTGATTCGATTGCCCGTCCAAAACTCTCCCTCATTGGGGCAGCACGGCTACAGTGAAAGCTCCTGAGCAACGAGAAGGGGTTTAGACTGAGAACACAGATTGAAGAGGGACTCAGACGTGCCGTGCCAGACTCTCATTTGTATGTGCTACCATGTCCTAACTGCGGCGTTGGGGTGGTGTGAAAGGTTGCCAGACTAAATAGAAATCTAAGTCTCGAATGGCCCAAGACAAAATAAATTTACTTGGATGCTTTCTGGATGATTATGCTGGTGTCTGGTTCTATATCGCATGTGAACTCCTGCAGCTCTATCAGTGTCATCAACCATGCCAAAACAATCTCCTCAATGATTTTACTTGACATGGAATTCGACAGACACTGGGGGGCAGGACGAGGGCTATATCACAACAGGCATGGTTACCAGGTACGTGAGAAGAGACCAGCAGGGATCAGCAAGGTCAGCTTACGTAACGGCGAATTGGAGATTGACGGTGCATCTCCAGAACGTCAGATTTCGACTTGACAAGAATTCATGGCGGAACAGTGCGGTAAAGTGGTTGCATGATTCGCAGATGTCGTCCTCTTTGTGGAAAGAAAGTCAAACAAGCGGGAGCTTTCTTAACATCCAGCAAACGTAAGCATGATACGGAGGGTAGAATTTATCTTCTTGAGTACGGCATAAATGGGAATCAAGCTCTCTACAAAAGCACAAAGGAAATGCAACAGACAATCGGATTCGCAGGGAATGATTTCGAGGGCAGTTTTTAAACAAGTTAATAAATTCAAGTCCGATACGTATTGGCTTCACAGCATTGCAATACTTTTTATGTAGCCAAAGAACGTATTACTCATCTCAACCCCAAAACAAGGATACATCACAAATTCCATGTCCCTTCCAAGGAAATAGCGGCTCCTTCTTACCTCCTCTAGTTCCAGCATCAACTGAGCAATCCGCTCATCCTTCTTCAGTGCATCTCTGTCTGCATCGCTGACCCCGTCCGCGGCCTTGTCTGCCTTTGCGCTGCCCTTCCCTTTCTTCGCCATTTTGGCAGTGGTCAAGCGCAACTCAGAATGTTAACATCAGGACGTGCCAGCTAGCTAATTCATACGCAGATTCATCCTGTATGTATCGTTTACCTTCAAAATTCAGTCTCTAGGATAGAATATTGTCCCTAGTCCCGCGATTGTTGTGACACCAACCTAGCAGCTGCAGCAGATTCGTTGATGGGAACAGTCTAAGGTTGTTCTGCCCAAAAGCATGTTACCGTCACAGTTCAGTCAATGAGTCCAGTGCGGGCCTGGCAAATGAGAAAGCAAGGCTGCTCAGCTGGGAATGTCTATCGCTGGAGAGTCTGCACACTTTCAGGGAAATGGGCCACATGTAGATTCCTCGCAGAAAATATCTTGAGCATCGCACAATCTGCTCAACTCGCAACTTGTGCATATCAAGCAGGGCAACTCGAACCTAGTGATGGTCAGGGCTGTCAGAACGCCGGTGAATTCAACTTGCTGCTCTTCAATCAAAGTTTGGAAGATTCCAAAAGCAAAGTGCGTGTCAGAAAAAGAGCAGCTTGTCAGAAATAGAGCTTGCCATGAGGTTGCCATGGAGCAGCTCAGTGTTTCTGGCTACGCCATCCATGCTCTAGGACTACGCATCATGCAAAGAACTGGGTCGATGACTGATTGCGTTTGTAGCATGCAGCTTGTCAAAGTCAAAGAGCCGCAAAGCTAGCCTGCCTAAAAGAACTCGGACTAATTTAGGTATAATAAGCGGCAGGTATAATATTAAGCTCCACAGGCTGGGACGGGTGGGGTTAGTTTGGGGGTTAGGGTGGGTACGGGTGTGGAGCAGGTAGATGGCTGGGTTAGGGTTTTAGTGTTAGTTGGAGCTTATTATACCTAGCTCTTATTATACCTAAATTAGTCCGTCAATGGCCTAAAAGTGCGCGGGGGAAGCGCGCTGCGCCTGGTGAGCTACCGGTACCTTTCAGCTACCTATTCTCGCGAGTCCGCAATGACAGATTCTACCGACAGATGACTCGTCAATCCAGTACATGACATAGTAGTACCTGAGCAGTAGCGTAGTGTGGCCTGCAAGTGATCCTTGGCGCCCAATCGCCCAACCCAATCCTGATCAACAGTCCGATCAACACCAGTACACCAGTAAGATGCTCGCGCGCACATCATCGATTACTAATCGGACGGTTATCAAAAACGATGAGCTGATCGCACGGCCATGCTGGGTTCCAAGCAAATTGGACTTACATAGTGACTGCATGGGGCGCAAACCTAAGGCTGTAGCTAGAGCCCAGCTTTGCAGTTTGAGCAGACGGGGAGCAGACTCACCATGCAACGGGTCTTTCCACACCCCTTCCACACAGATCGAGCGGGTGTTCCAAGTTGTTTTGGGCATTCGCTGAGCACTCAAGGTGTTGCGCGCAAAGTGGTCCGGGTGGCCTCGTGCGACGGTCGACTTGATCATTTAATGCAGAGGTTCATTTCAGCCCCATCACGTTCTGGAGCACGGTGGTAGTGGCGATTTGATTCAACTGAACACTGACGTACCGCGGTGTTTTTGCGATGAAGTATGACACGACTAGCTGTAAGAGTCGGCGGATGGGACGCGGTAAATTAAATACTCGTGCAATGTTTTCTTGGCAACGGCGTTGAACGTTGCGACCCCGCCGCTGTACAGTCGCTCGCCAAACCTGGCAACAACACCCGCTCTGTGTATAAAGTCGGACACTTGCCAAAAGACAGTGATCAACTTGAAATTGACATGGCGCGCTAGTTAGTGTGCTGTATGTTGGTCGTGTTTGAGGCCCCGTTGCTCGTGAATAGAGAGAATGTAGATGGTGTTGTACTTTTGTTGGCAGCCTCTCAGCTAGGTGGGCCCGAGAACAAAGACCTAGACTCAGTGCAGATCGTTTACCATACACATAAATGACAAGAAGCGTTTCGATCAGGACAACGTAGACAAGCGGGATAAACTGCGCCGATTGCGACCAACATAACCAATTTTTTTCTGTTATTCTACTTGTTTGACGACATGCGTTTCGTGTGGTCTTGCCATGCAAGCATTGCAGCCCCAACAGCCGGGTCCTGCTTTGATATGACTGCTTTCGCATGGGGGTATTTTTCTGTAAGCTTCCTGGTCACTTTCTCGGCCACGAAACTGCCGTCCGACAACACGCCTCCTACCAGAACCAAGGGAAATGACGCGGTACCATCTGCAGAAGGGATCGGAAGTCATATCAATAAAGCGCAAAAAAAGGTTGACGAAAGCGCGAGCTCAAAAGAGGAGGTGGCCTTGTGTCATAGTTCTTTGAAAGTAGCTTTAGAGGACAAAAAGGTAACAAAGGATGATAAGAAGTGGCTGTATACAGCACGAGGAAAAATTGGACCGCCGGAATCGGGATCCAGTTAAACCGGTTGCTATGCGGCTGTGATCTACGAACTGATACTTAAAGCCACACCCATCCACGTGCAACATCACGATGGAGTTTTCAACGGCAAGAATGAACAAGAATAGACTCTTTTCGCAAAAGAGAGAGACAGAGTATAGCCCAAACTTCTGTACCTTCGCCTCCTAGCTTTGGCCGCCACACAACCGCCTCGACGGGGCAATGATTGGAAGAGAACGATTGTTGTCGCAAAAAACTGGGGGAGAGAACATGGCTGAATTTTGTACCTTCGCCTCCTAGTTTCAGCCGCCTCACAACCGCCTCGACGGTGCTCGCCAGCTCTTCCACAGCCTCTTCTAAGATCCGCAGTGCGACCGCGTCTCCCGCTGCGGCCGTGTCTTTCACGACGGGAACCAAAGCGGCGACGCGAGCCCACGAGTGGTCCTTATAGGCCCAACTGCGGAGAAGAAACCGAGAGTTTCCGCATCTGCTTCCGAAGGGGATATGACAGTTTTTGCGGCTTTCAGGGACTGCGACAGAGCCGGCAGATACTTTCTCTACGGCGGCCAACAACGAAGATTATAGAAGCACTCAAGAGGAAAACCAAAGGGCTAAGAGTGAAGACGTCTCCGGCAACTGATGTGAGTCTCACGCCCCGAACGAACAAGGTTGGTTTGAATCCACCACAGGAGCCGACGGTCACATGAAGGGCAATGGCTGACTAGATCAGCGGCGGAACGCGGCCTGCCAGCCCCTGGGAATGAATTCTGCGTGATTGCAAACGAGTTCGCCGTCCTTTGCGGAAACGAGAACGAGAATTGGATGGAAATCGCATGACCTTGGAGTAAGACACAAGTACGGAAACTCGAAAATCCTCTTTTTCAGAGAAGATGATTAAAGCAGCATGCCAACGTATCTGAGCACCGCAACAAATCTCGGGATAAACCATCGGACTCGTCTGTGAGTGTTTCCAACTCTCCAAGCAGGAGTATGAGAGACAGAAGAGCAAAGTTTCGTCATCAGCCTTATCGAGCAACTCAAGAATTGCTCGAGCGCAGCCCAACCAAACGAAAGCCCATGTGCTCCAGAAAGCAAGGAGACTCGTCTGAAACTGACAGTCGTAAGGGGGATAGTCACATAAGTACCTGAAAAACCACGACACGTTAGTTAATCAACGGCCTTCGCAGGCTCGCCTGAGCATACCTCTGAGACCGCTTCACCACAATTGTAAACCCCATGTTGCAAAATGTCAAAAGCTCACCCTATAAGATCCTCTGGTTTCGAAAGCCCCAGCTTCGCGAGGATTGCGCCCGTCAACTTCGTCTCGGGGCCCCGTCCGTCGTCCGCCCGCATCACTGCGGACAGTGCTTCGGACGCAATAGCGTGGCCGCTGCAGCAATAGGAGTGAGGTGGAGCGGCTCAAAAGTCTTTTCCAGGGGCAACAGAGCAGCGCCGCTTGAAGGGCAGAACCTGACGCAAGCCTTATTCTATTAGCTCAGGTTTCTGAAGGCATTAGAGCTCAGGTTTCTGAAGGCATTAGAGCGACTTTCAGTCAAAGTACCTTCGTGAAGCGATTGCAACGGCCGCAGGACATCTGCTGCCCTCGAGCACCTAGCATGATCATGACAAGCTCGATTTGTAAAGATATGAGGCTAACACCAGACCCAAAGACGTCCCCGCACCCTCGCCCTCCCTTTATCCCTGCCTGAACCCACCCATCCGGGAAGGTCGTGTGATCATGAAATGCGCTCATCCTAACGAAGTCAGAAACGACTCTCACCTCCCCCGGTCCCCCAGAGCTGGCCCCGCCCCCGCAGCACGACACGTTCTCCCATCTTCCGCAACACCATAGGCTATCGTCCCCGTCCCCGCTATAAGCACGCAGCCGTGAAGCTTCCCGCCAGTCCCCGTGGCCAGAGCGGCTATGGCATCGTTATGGACTGACACGTCAACAGTAGGGTCCGGAAAAATCGACCTGTAGAAACGCGTTGGAAATAGATTGTAAGTCTCTGAAGCGGGTTTGCTGGTGTTCGAAGAGAGTAAAGACTGAAAGCCCTGCAATCGACGGCAACTGTGTTTGGAGGGCTGCCGTAAGCAAGTAACCGCTAGTTACAGCCAGATGAGACACCCCAACTCTAGCCTGACATAGCTTGTTGTTGGCTGGTGAGTTCACTCCTCAAGACGACTTGGCACAAGACCTAAGACGCTGAATAAAGTAGCACATGCTTTGAACACCACAAGGACTTGCTTCATGGACCAACAGGATCGAGTTTGGCCCATCGCGACACACCTTATTCACCTTTGTACAAAACTTGTGAAAGACTCCAGATGCTGTTCCAACAAGCGCCACTACAAACAACACGAACTTTTGCAACCATGACGTAAGAGGATAAGTTCAGCTGATCAGGACACACCTTATCCATCCTAAGACGAGCTCGATGTCAGATGGCCTGTCCACTCCTGACATCCCCATGCAGACTCGTTGCACGGCTGCCCTTGGGACTCGAGCTGCGGAGAGCGCCTTTGCAATTGCCGCCTCGATTGCCCTGTGAGCCGTCTCCTCTGCAAACCAATGTGGCGACCTTCCGTGAACAACTTCGGTTGTTGCACCATCTGGTTTTTAAATATGGACATGTCGCTCTATTAGTGTTCCACCAGAATGCTCCTTGAAAGGGACTGCACGTATGCTTTTTCATATTGAGGATACATTGTCTCATCCTTTCAATGTCCTGGTAAGATGGCCAAAAAGCTGTCATTTCAAGAAATAGGCGACCACTCTCAGCAATCCGTTCAGATTCTATCCTGCCAGCTTTGGTTTACCTTTTCAAAACAGAGTTATGTACGCTGTTTGAGCCTGCAGACGGTCAGAATAACGATTTGTATAGTTCCTCCTAATTGCTGACGATGTTTTAGTGCACCATCTTTAAAGGACAAGTCTCTGTCCAACAGAGTTAGGCAAACCGTCAATTCCCCAGGGCCCCCCATGCTTGTGTTTAAGAGAGCGCCTGGGAGTCACCTCCCAAGCAGGCATGCCAGCTTCTTCAATTGAACACCAGATCTTCCTCAATGTGCCCTGCAAACATGCTTGATTGCCGGGGAAAAAAACCCAATCTATAACGACCTCCAGCTGGTAAAACACCGTTCTGCAGGGCTCTTTCAGCTCCCTCCAGCTCATCAATTTCTGCTCAAACCCTGACACCGAGGTCAATGACGACTCACCCCCAACGCTGTGGTAATTTGAGCTCCCAGCTGATCCCCCTCCCAGCACATTCCCACAAGCGACAGAATCTGACCCGCTTTTTGGCTCTGCACATTCCATCACGACACACGAAGTATTGGTGCCTCCGCCGTCAACCCCAAGTACGACCTGCGCCCCGCCTCTGTCAATCCACTCCCTCGCAGAGATCTCGTTGGACCAGGGGGCAGGATCGGCCATGCTACCTGCTCACAAAAGCGACGCTTGCCAACTCTACTTCAGTCTTTACCTAAGTTCACCTTCAACTCTGCTCAGAGTCAGACTGCCTGGCAACTATATGGCGTTAGTTAACCTGATCTGGTTATGACGAAAACCGAAGGTTAAAAACCTCTGGCGTCAACATCTATGTATTCACGTGAAGGAGAAAGCGGCATCCCTGTCAACGATCCACGCCTATATAAGAGGGCACGTCTTAATTCATGACTTCACGTACTTTGACACCATCACCCGTGCACGGGTTTAACCAGATTTGCTTCCCCAGAGGCAATATTCAGGCTTGCTGGGTTTTGCTCGCGCGGTTCGCGGCCGGCACGTTGCAGCCGCGGCCGCGGGCGCTTGTGCTGAGCGCCACCGTCCGGCCCCGGACGGTTCAACTTGAACGTCTGAGGTCTCCCGGCAGTCCGGTCATCAGTGCATCTCAATGCATGCATATATGGAGGTCGCAGCGCTGCCAGGCACCGCAATGAGGCCCGCTCGTCCGGTCCCGGGCCACCTTTCGAATGATGTGCAATTTACCATCGGTAAATTGTGCAAAGCACTTACATATGCGCCGTGCACCGATCATTTCACACATGTGCGGCGTTCAAATCTACTTAATGCATGATTGATGCCCATATGGCTGAATGGGTTCGAGCCCTGGCCCTTGCTAGCCGGATCTACAAACGTGGAAAAAGCTTCAGTTGAGATACACGGCCTCAAGAGACTCGTGCCGGACGTGAGCTTTGAAAGTGTGTTGCGGTGTTTGTGACTCATATCTTGGACGGGGCCCCGATTGGTACATAAGCGTGACTGCAAAACCTTCTCAAATTGCGCAGCCATTGCACATGACCTGGCCGCTTGGTAGATTGGCTTGAACGTCCCGGAT
This sequence comes from Klebsormidium nitens, assembly GCA_000708835.1. Taxonomy (NCBI): domain Eukaryota; kingdom Viridiplantae; phylum Streptophyta; class Klebsormidiophyceae; order Klebsormidiales; family Klebsormidiaceae; genus Klebsormidium; species Klebsormidium nitens. The sequence continues at coordinate 45,414 of DF237459.1, forward strand.
CATTGGCTTTAAGTGCACAAATCCACCCTATGTGACATCAAACCGAAGACACCAGGGAAACGACTGAGGAAAAGCTTAGGAACATAGCCTCTCTCCTGACTTCTGTCAACTTGCTTCTCCTGCTTGTGACGTTCTTTGCTGCGCCTTCTTCCGCTCTCGCTTAGCTTTCCTCCGCCGCAAAAGTGACTCACGAGCCGTCCCACATGGCTCGGCTTCTAAATCATCATTGGAAGCAGACTGATTAGAATGGTCACCATTCCCACTTCGCGTGTCCTCCGTCCCTTCGGCTGTCTTTCCTGCATCAGTGGCCAGTTTACCACGTGCCGACTTGACGGATTCGCCTAGTGCTCCTTCCGGTTCAACCCCTCGTCCATTCCTGGACTGCTTGTCTCGTTTCGATCCCGTCGCCTTGTTGTCTGCTTGTTTACGCTTCCTTTTCCCCGCTCTTCGAGCGAAATCCGGTTCCGCCAAACCGTCATCTCTTTCTACGCTCTCCGCCACGTCAGCAGCCTCTCTCTCCAATTCGACATCCTCCTTCCTCCCCTCCAAGTTCACCGCTGGCACGCCCCTTCCGTCCTTTTCCGTTGGCGGAACTCTTTTGCGCGAAATGTCCGATGAAGCATCGGCTTTACCTCGAGCAGCGGACTTTTTGCCTGAACCCCGTTCGAACAGAGCCACGAAGAAACCGTCCGTTTGGTCACGTGCCGCGTCCGTCCGCACCAGGTGCTGGGCTGCACGCGCGCAGCAAAGCGTTCGGTCAGTCCGGATCTGAACAAGCGGATTTACAGAATTGCGCTCAGAGTTGGCGAGTCACAAAAATCCGGCACGTTGCTCCTTTAGTCGGTCCGTCGTAGTAGCAAGCCTGGACTTAAAACAGGGTTGCTAAACACACGGGGCGGGGACAAAAGGCAAACGCGTTTTGCCAACGTCGTTCAGGGTGCAACAAGCCACGGAAGTCAAGAAAGAGATCCTCTCAAGTTTTTGAAATCAACCAACTGCAACGGCACTGCAGAACCGCACGGGCGGCAGCCTTGCAAGATGACATCAGCCTCCATGAGGAACCGATCCAAGAATCTTCAATTCAGCAATAGTAAGCTTTAGCAATAGGAAGGTTAGCAGCCTGGCACGGGTAGGACTAGTTTGGGGGTTAGGGTGGGTTCGGGTGCGGAGCGGGTGTTTCAGTGGGTTGGGTTTTTGAATGTTAGTGCAGGAGCTTACTAATGCTAAAGCTTACTATTGCTAAATTGAAGAGACATAACCGATCCCAGGTCCTAAAAATACCTGGTCCATGAGTCCAATCATGAAGTCGAGTCGAAAATGTTGGAATGCCCTCAAGCCTCGGAAGTAACTGTACTTCCACTTTTCAACGCATTCCCAACCCCCACTAACCATCCACTAATCTCCTCCTATGAAAGTCAGATTTAAAGAACACGTTGCTGGGAAGCATCCCCCTCGTCGGTCGCTGGGCCAATCCAAACGTTCTGTTCTACACGATAATAACGAACAGGCAAGAATGTTAGTAAGGGAAAACAAAACCGAACAAGAAGCCCACCTCCTTCGACGACGGGCAGCCCCCGGTGCGGCCACCCGGGAAACGCGGGCGCGAGTCGGAAGCCCTTTTCCCGGGCGGTCGGAAGGACTGCCGAAACGACGTCCTCGTTCTCGCGCCGGTGCACCGAGCACGTGCTGTACACCAGCCGCTGTAGGCCCGGAACTGCACAGAAGAATTTTATTCAACTTTGTTTTAGATTTTATTCTATTTCTTTCTTTCCCTTGATCGTAAATTGAGTGGACTTTTTGTTGAATCTGAGGAAAGAAATATCATTTTGCTTAGCTATGAATGCAACCAAACAATCATAACTGTTTGGTTCGTCAAAGGAATCCGTCCGGAAGATGGTCCTTCTTCCAGTCCTCATGATTGTGAACTATTCCCTCTTGCAAACCGCCTCTGAATGTAATCAGAGTCCTCCCTAAAGGGGTCCCCCAGAACGCCCTGAATCTCGAGAATCTGAGTCACTTGCTGTACACCAGCCGCTGTAGGCCCGAAACTGCTCCGAAGTCAGAAATACGGCGCTTACTGTTTCTTTCGTCCCCGTATTTCGTTCTTTTCTGCGTTCTGTTAGCTTACCTAACGGAAGCTAGGAAGCATTCGTATACATGCCTTGCCCTCTGAATTGGATCAGACTCTTACATAGATGCGTTACTGAGAAATGTTTGTCCCGTTCTGGTCGTTCCGACCAAATTTCTCTGAAGATGCGTCGTTTCGATTCTACGTTGCTTGCCTATGCTTATTCACTTGCACAGTGCCTGACTTCTGTTCCACTTTCCAAGGAACAAGGACGAGGTGTGAGAAGTCATGGCTGAGATGCAATCGCCGATTTCCACCGTTTGCATCCGAGACAGTACAAACCTTTTAAATCGTACAGCACAATTCATAGACTTCAGCCGTCCGATTCTTGTCCGTTGGAGAGATTGCCCGGCTCAAGAATGCGCATCGGAGTCTGAGCATTGAGATTCAGTGTACAATTTGACATAGAGAATTGCGACAGTCAGCTGCACTTCTCTAGCTTCCCAACTTGATATTCTATCTGCAAGATCTCCAACCGCAAGCATTAGAATGAGGCGCCGCCGTAGAGGCCCCTTCTTGCTGACGGTGATGCACGTCCAATGCCCTAATGAAAAAAACTTTGGTGCCCTCGTTTGTTGTCAATCATACAGTCCGCTCCTTTCAACAATACAGAAACCTGTCTACACTCAAGATCTGACAGCTTTTCCGCATCTCGTCTTGTAACACCGACGAAAAACCAGCGTTCCGGGAAAACACTCACATCGCAACGCGTGCCTTACCGCAGCTTCCTGGAAGCTGGCAAGCTTTTCGACCCGCTCTCGGTCCGCCGGAGCTGCGCGTTTCAAGACAAGTGCGTCAGAGGGTCTCAAAGTCTCTGTAAGAGACAGCAGTAACGCTTTTCAAGCCCAGAAGTGGAACTGACCTCGGAAGAGGTCGCAAGCTTTCCAAGGGGACGCGCCGCAAGCGCTCGGCGTATGTAACATAGCACGGGGACCGAGACAGCACACGTGTCGTTCCACACTTGTTATCAAAGTTGGTGAACGGAAACAAAGTGAAAATCGTCAGAACCTTTCGAAGGAATCTGTATAATGAGCAGAACGCGAGCAGAGAGGAGCAGTTGTGCAGGTTGACAAGTTCCAAAACCCGCGAAGAATATCAACATGCATTTGAAAGGCCGTCACAAACAAAATAGAGACGACCCCCAAATGTTGGAATAGGACGTTGTTACCCAGCAACGAGAGAATTTCGACGACATTACTGTTTGCAAAAAGCATGGGAAGAATAGCACTTAGGCTCAGCGTACCTCAACAAAGAGGTCCCTCTTTCTGCATCGCAGAGTAAAATGAAACGAGACAAGCTAAAAAACTTTGAAATCACTTCGAGAAAGGCTCACTAGCTGGCTCGTATGGGGTGCCCGGGTCACTCTCCCCGAGCGTTCGTTCCGTGCTGGATGGTAGCAGGTGGTCCATCCGCTGGAGGCGGGTGCCGGAACCGGAACAGGACGGATCCAGCAGGATTGCGCGCACCTAAGAGGGAGGGGTTCGAAAAACTTCGGGTGAGAGTCGTGGTTAAGGTGTTGGAAACTGTAAATGGAAGTCTCGGTCGGTGAGGATTCTGGGAAAGGGCTTGGTATGATGAATTATTAGGGCTTCGGCAAGGATTTGAACGCAGTCTTAATAAGAACCTCAACCAAGTCTCTAAGGACGACTCTGAGATTGTTAAGACTCTTGGTGTGGAATCCTGGCTGACTTGGCTACGAAGGTGAGGCACGGAAACCAATTTCAACTGCTCCGTTAAGCAGATTGGCGATCACGGGTTGACGGAAGTCGAGAATGAATGGTGAATTACAACGTAAAACAGAGAGTATCTGGCTGCCGCCGGGGAGTGCCTTGATGATTACGATGCCCTGAATCTCCTTTATGATGTTCTGGAAGCTCCCTTCGAAGATCCCCGCTCCCTTGTTGTCGCATCGTCAAAGTAACGACTTCCGATGCTTTGGCGTGCATATAGTCTCGTTTCATGCAATCATGAGCCGTTCCTTACACCATCACCCGTTCCGGTGGCGCTGTCGTGCAAACTTGACCTACAGATGGAATCATGTGGTCGATAAGTGTCCTTCAAGAAAAGCCAACTCGAACTTGGACGTGCACCCCAAAAGTGTTTCGGGCGAGTGGACGCAAACATTGTGTGACTCAAACTCGTGTCTTACCTTCAAATGTTCTGGCGCTTCGGGGTCGAGCTTGAGAAAGTCCTGGTGCCGAGCGTCGATGTCTGAAAGCAGAATGCGAGGGCAGTTAGCAGCGGAGAGGGAATTTAACAAAGACGAGGACGCCAGGATGGTTTGCAGCCGCTAACAAGGCCTTTTACCCGTCGACAAAAATCCAGGGTGAGGTGCATATGTAAAAGCATTGCGCAACTATGAAGCAACTCGTATTTGCTGACCGAAAAACATTTCCCGTCTTCCTTCACGTCTCCAGCCTCCTCGTGACCGCATTGCACGAAATGACCCGCAAACCGAATCTAGTCCAAACTGAAACATAACCCGACATACAAGAGCCGTGATATAGTTTTGGCTCCCTTTTTTTACGGCCTCATTCAGCGTCTCTAGCCTTCTTGCACCCGCATCGCATGCGATGCCTTCGTGTCTCAATGAAGTGCTAACAGTTGAGCCGGGTCGCAAAACTTTTGCACAGAAGGACAAGTTCTAGACGTGACTTCGAAGTAGCACCTACTTTTAGCCCCAGCTTTCTTGACGGTCTTCTTCAGCGTCTCCAGCCTTCTAGCATCCGCATCGCAGGCGATGATCTTGCCCTTGTTCCCCATCAGCGCTGCCAGGTGTATTGTCTTGTTGCCGGGTGCCGCACAGGCGTCGATGACCGTCCAAGAAGGATCGGGGTGCAAGGCCTGCGCCGGCATGCAACTGGCCTTTCCCTGCAGTGAACGGATGCACGTTTCAATATGTTTGTGGTTTCATAAAAGCATGTCCGTACCGTGTGAATACGGTACAAAACCCAAGCAGCTGTGCACGCTCAATGATGGCCCAGGAGGGATCGAGGCATCTGACTGGCTTTTTTCTGCAGTGAAGAGATGAGCGGTAGGGATATACATTGTTTCGAAAATTGATTTTGGTAACGGCAACGATATCAAGAGGATGGTTTGTTAGCTAACGGGAAGCTTGGTTATGGTGACCAAGGTGCATAGCCGAAGCACCCGCGCCGCCGTCGCTGACGGTTGAGGAGGGATTGATATCCAAGCCTGCGCCGGCATGCAAGTGGCCTTTCCTTACGGGGCAAAACGAAAGGCTCAAATCCTTTTACTTTCAACAAAGCAGGGGACTCTAACTACAGGTAAAAGCAAACAGCCGCGCAAGCAACGATGATGGTCCAGGAGGGATCGGGTGCAAGCATGCGCTGGCATTCAACTAGTCTTTCCGTGCGGGATTGAGGTAGCGGCTGGGATTCAATGTTGCTTCCAGAAAAAATGAACGTCGTCATCTGTGACTGAGGTGAAAAAGCCAGATTCAGCCGCGCAGGGGATGGTTGTAAATATACAAGATTGACGCCTGAGTTGGCTTGCAGCTAGAATTCCCTGCAGAACACTGTCAAACAGTCAACTCTACGCCTTTCAGGGTTCCGGCATATGAATACGAGGAAGCTAGCCTAAGTAAACCTCCCTCAACTCTCGCAAAACCTGGACTGAAATCGAGCCCTCCGCTCTTGACCTCCTTCTAACCTCCTTTCAACCTCCTCTCAACTTTCCTGTCCAAGTAAACTTCTCACCTGCAAAATGAGCCGGCCGTCCTTCACCATGGCATGGTCGTGCAAATCTGTTCCGGGGGGGAAGACGAGCAGGTTCGGAATGAGGGGGTCCTGCTCGACTGACGGAGCAGACTTGGCCGCCCCCCCGGAAGATCGTAGTAGACGGAGGGCGTCCTCCAGAGTGGTCTTGAGAGGGTTAATGCGGGCGTAGCGGGGCTGCGTCGAGGCTGCACAAGAGAGAAACGAACGTATTCACATCAGCGGGACCGCAGAGGGGGGCTTGGCTGCCGAATGAAAGTGAAAACTTCTGCGAAACAGACGTAGAGCGTCCCCCAAAGGTGGTCTTGAGAGTGTTAACACGGCCGTAGCGGGCTGCGTCGAGGCTGCACGAGAGAGAATCCAATATATTCACCCCAGCGAGAAAGCGGAAAGGGTGCCCTCTTCTTGAGCCTGTTGTGCCGCACAGGTTTGAATCGTCTGATGAATGCGAGCGGAATTCCACCACTTGGCGAGCAGCCTGCAAACTGAAGACCATGGACGAATCATCCTTGGTGGGATTACGGGTCAAGAATCTTCTCGCTTCTCCTGCCTGCACGAGCAGCCAAACCAAGTGGTTTGATGCGGCCCACGTAACTAGTTTCCCGCTTATGTCGGGGTATGCATTCAATCACACAAACGGCCGAAGTGAAGACAAGGACGGAAAGCAAGGGCTGCTGGCTCGACGAGCTGCAACCGTCCTTTCAAAGCCATGTTCTATGCTCTACGCCGTCGATCTTCTGGATCGAAGGGTTTCAATTTGATTTCATGGTTATTTGGAGGATAAGACGCCCTCAATCGACGGACCGCCTGAGATTTAGTTCCTGGCTTGTTTAGGCTTTCAACGGCTAACCAAGCCTTCTGGTGGGTATTGAAAGGCAGCTCGAGACCAGAAGCGTCGGGGTTCCGAACGTGACCTACTCGAGAAGTGCCCAATCCATTATCAAGCTGCTGCGTCTGGGTCAACTATAGTACCCACTAATAATGAGCCTCGGAAGATTCCTTCATTTGTCAGAACGGAAGGAAGAAGAACATGGACTCCCGAGACATGGTAAGAGACCCCTCCCAGGTATAAACCCCTAAGATGGACGGTCTGAGTCGATCCGAATCACTCATTCTGACCGTCGATTGGACGGGTTAATATGGGAGGGGGTCCCTTGACGAGTCCGGGAGGCCCTGTTCTCCTTCCTTCCCGTTCTGTGAGGTACGGACGAAGAAATCCATTGCTTAAAGAAGCTTCGACATTTAAAACAAGACAGCCGTACCTGCTCTCTGGGATTCCGCAGGCAACAACTCGGCAGCAGAGGACACGCCGTGCTTCACCAACAATCGTGCCAGCGACGCCCGGAGCGCGCTCTTGCACGCGAGCACGACTTTCTCGTGGGGAGCGCATCCTGACAACCCCTGCACATGTGACAAAAATGAAGAAAATTGAGATATCCGACAAGCAGATATTCCGGTCGTCTGTCACAAAAAGGCCTTCAGTGAATTGGAGGAAGCAACGGGACGAATAGAGGGATAAGGAGGAGTAACGGGAGTCGCTTGTTGCAAGCACGCACTGATGAAGCCTGCACAGTTGACGCTCATAATTCTCGAGGAGGGAAACAGAGGAGGATAGACAAGGGAGCAAAGAGGAACAACCAGCTTCTCGTAGAGAGAGCTGAGCGGGGCAACTCCGAGGGGCTCCTGAAACTAGTAAAAATGCTTAGCCGTGTCCTTGCACTCTTGGCACAAGTCCTAAGTTAATCAAAAGTCGTCTCTCTTACAAGAAAGTTAAGGCTGAGTGCCCTTCTTACATTCGAACACGTATGGCAATTTCAAGCTCTGCTGGAGGTTCTAGCAACAGCAGGTCTTTTATCACGTCAAAAGAAAAGAGGAGACAGGTATTGAAGCGACCTCCTTTCAGTTACCAGGGTGGCAAAAAATGGGACGGTGGACTCACCTGACCAAAAAGAAGGTCGTACACGAGGACATATGCCAGCTCTGGACGAAGCTGCAAGATAAGAGGCAAACAAAACTTATTCCCTTTCAGTAAAACTGTTGCTACTAGAATGTAACAGGCACCTCAAGAGCAGTTAAGAAAATTGCAAGAGGAGATGATGAGAGATTCCGTGGTGAGTACTCTAAGATGCTAAGCCTGCAAACGAAGTAGGCCAGATATGGAACAAAGAGTCTAGCTGCACTTTACTCACATGCTGAGAGAACCGCAGCTGCGATGTGGACTCCAGGACCGGTTTCAGGACAGGCAGATCTGCGCGACATTGTTTACGTGTCAGTTGAAATGTCCAATCAACTGCAGTCTGCAGCGCAACACAATACTGGGCTTGATCCACAGCATGTTGCCATGCTCTGTGCTGTCTTTGGGGCGCGCACAAGAATTGATTTAGCTGGGTTGATGAGTTTGTCAAAGTGGTCGGCGGTGTTTGCCTTAGCAAGCCTGCGGCTGGTTTGGGCAGGACACTGGCTCTGGCCACGGTGGTGCGCAACCATAACAACTCATGGCGCTCCTATTCCTGCAGACTCACGAAATGCTTCGTTGGAGCCCCAAAGCACTGCAATTTTCTTGTGCTTAACAAATAAAGGCCTGAGCATCAAACCCCACCACTCCATAGTAGTAGGCTGTTCAAGGGACAAAGAGCTGGCAATCAGCTTGTAACATCACAAGTACTCTCTCCCTTTCTTCCTCATAAGAAGCCCTGCAGTCCGAATACCTGCATTACATTAATGTCGCTGAAGGCTAATTGAAGAGTCTCAGGAACGTTGCTGATTGAAGAAAATGTGTACTCACATCTCAAGGTTTCACACGTCAGTGCGTACGTGGCCTTCTTGGCAACCACCCCCGGTGCAAGCGTCAGCGTTTTGATGCTCGCGCCTCCCTGCTTCTTCTCATCCGCTTCTAGCAGCTTCCCAATTGCGATGGCTGCTTGCCGATGCACTTTCTTCTCCACTGCAGCGGGAAGACCCATGTTTGAAGCTCCGCCTGGGAACAATCCTGTCAGATGCGCGGCCCAGTTCGAACTTTGATGAAGAGAGACCATGGAACTGCCTGTGGAAGGAGGGATGTGAGAAGAGTGCTCGCATGCTTCACGGTGTTACCACAGAAAAGCAGAATGCTTTAGAACGTCAGCGGTAACGACTCCCGTCCCGTTTCGCAAACAGGTTGAGAGGGGGTGTTACCGCTGAAGTGGCAAAAAACCGCCAATTCCCCGGCGCCATGGTGATCCCTTCCTTCTGAAGCCTGAGCAAACTTCACTTCCCAGAGCAGAGTACCTACTAAACTGAGAGTACCTACTAAACCTCATGATGCCTCAGGCAAGTTTTGTGATGCATTTCACGTTGGCGCTTCAGAAGCCTCTCAACAGAGCTCAGAGCCCTTTTCCTGCAATCAGCGCCATGCCTGCTTGTGATGTCTGTGGATGCGAGACAAAGAATCGGTGTGGCCGGTGCCAAGCCACTCTCTACTGCACTCGGGCGCACCAGGCGGAAGCCTGGAAGCAACACAGGCCGTCGTGCATTTCGCCAGCTCCTGAAACAAATGTCCATTTCCCAGGGTATACCCCACAGCCGAGTTATGATCAAAGGGGCGAAGCTAGATGGGCCATGGACTGAGGTACAAATCGACGAAGACGACCCCATTTGGACGGAAGGTGTGATCTGTCCAGTCCCGCATCTGTTTGGGTGCCTTTGATTATTTGGAGGCACATCCGAAGGGACCCACTTTCTTCCCCGCGTGACCAAAAGCTCGACAACCAGCCCGCAACCTGGCTCATGATCGATCCGCACACTGGGTTCGCGCCTCCCGCCTGGCAAGGCAATGTAGGCCCCGTGACGATCGCACGGAGCGATAAGCAGCCGTTGCTATCGGCGCAACTTGACGTGATCCATGAGTTCATGAGCCACTTGCTGGACATGTTTGGTGTGACGGGAATGCCTGGTTCGGTTCCCCGCGACAGAATGGGCAGGGACGCGTTCCGGCGGTTCTGGCGAATGATGGTGCCCGGGAAGAAAGCGGACCAGCTGGTGTATGGACGGAACAGGGCCAATCAAGTGGACTGGGATGCGGTGCCGTGCCCTTGCTAGTGGGCGAGAGAAAAGGTGAGTTCAAATTTGGCTGGTAATGTGATGTAAGAGCTCTGACCACGTATGGTCTGTTTCAGCTTGGTTGGAATTCTAGCGAATGCATCTGTGGTTTTGGTTTCAATTGCTGATAGAGCCATTGAGCAAATGAGCTGTTAAGGTGCTGTCAAGCTGTTAAGCAGTTCAGCTGCGGTTAAACCGTTGAGCTGCCAGCTTCTTCAGCTTTCTGTCCTCCTAATGAGAAGCTGCTGATTTCTTCAGGATGTTCCTATCTCTCTCCTTGGACAATCTGGCTGGTGACTCTCTTATATTCAGGGCTGGAGACATGCAAGGCTAGAGTCGGACTCTGTCCTGCACTTAGAATGAGGCTTGTTAAGCAGCCTCTGAGCATGATGAATCTTCATTCTGAGCGTGGTGAATCTGTTAGCAGTAGCTTTTGTAACTGAGTGCTGGCAGTACCATTCAATAAAAAGCCTACAAATGTACCTCACGTCGTGAACTACCTCAGACTTCATTCTGCAATCATCTCAGCATGACTGGTGGTAAGTGGCACTTGAATGCCAGCTGGACAAATGCAGCAACGCAAGGACCAAGGCTGTTGAACCATCAGATGGGTTGACATTACCGATGTTTTGGGGAGGGACCCATGAAAGTGTTCTGAGCAACCCAGCTCTGAGAGGTTCCAAAGCCTCAGTACGAGGGAAGCATTTGGAGCTTTGCTGGTGGCTTACCAACTAGTTTACCTTTCTGTGACTTAGCTGTCGTCCTTCCAGACTTTCGATTTTGTCAACTTCCACTTCGATGATTTCAGAACTCTGGGCAGTGCCGGGAGCTAGAGTGAGCGTGTCCTGATTCTTTGTCTCTTAGTCTGATGTTTGCAACAGCTGCGGCAGTTAAGGATTGCTTTTCCTTTTCGCTCAGAGCATTGATGATTCCGTTTGAGCGACGCCCCAATAAATTTTGGCGGAGGAAGTGTCCATAAAGAGAACCGCTTTCAGCCATCGGCTTTGTTTCCAGGTAGTATTTCAGGGCAATGGAAAGCGAAATGGATCTTCGTCACCAAGTTTGCGGGCGACTCAAGTCCTGGCACACAGTGGGGAACGAGCTCCGGGTTGGCTTCATCGAAACTTCTTGTCTATGAGTAGAGGATAAAAGTTAATGTATGAACCATTTCTGTTGGCTTATCAATCTGCGAACGCTTCTTGTTTGTCTGACGTGCAGGTCAACTAGACATGTCGCTGTTTAAAGGAGGCCTGAACGACGCCTGAAGACAATTTAGCCAGGCCAGAACGACGCTTGAGAACAATATGTAAATAGAGACGGACTAGGGGAGATCGGCACTTTTGCTGCCCGTTTTCAAACGGCGCGTGAACCCGGATGAGCAGCTCGATGCCATGATGTCGAGTCAAGGCTTTGATGTGTTTGATGCTGCCAGTAAATCGTGCCAAGAAGCTTTTGGTCGTCTATGCAAAGAAGGCTGTGGAAGCAAGTTTCTCTACAGGTTTGTTTCGGAGGCATGGCTTTGAGTTCCTTGGCCATGTTAATGGTAAGAACTTTGACAACAATATATAACAACTTTGTTTTTGGATCCGATCACTTACAGCTTCAAATCTGCAAGCTGTCATTACTGAGGAAACGGCTAAAAGCAATCGCATCCCAACTTGAATGGGTTGCCTCAACAATGACCGTTGTGGGCGTTTGGGCTTATTGTGGGCACCACAGTGTAAACGTGGAAATATGGTGAACGGCATCGACTGACACAGTATAGCCTCATGCGGTTTTCACAGTCTTCTCACATGTGCCACTGCAATCCGATGATCGATCTGCGACACATGCACGCGTGATATTGATCTGTGACACATGTCATACTCAGTGATCTGATGATCTGTTGGAACCATCTCAAAGTTTGTCGACCCTGCCGGATCATATGAATCAGAGTCTAGCGGTGGAAACTATAATCCTATACCTTTTAAAACCCCCATTCAACCGAAGCCAATTGAAATATCGGCCCTGCGTCCGTAAACGTGTGACTAGTATGCATGGGGCCTTTCTATTGAAAACAGTTTTGAGTAGAGACATGATACAGTGGAAAGACGAAGGAGGGTACGTTGCATTCGCCGATATCATGCATACATGATGCGCATCATGCCGCGGCGTTCGTTGGAAACTTCGACTAACCCATGCTTGATATAGAGCTCAGGAAATCTCTCAGCGCTCTCTTTTCCTAGAGCTAGGAAAAAGTACTGACGATGTGGCACACAACTTGAACATGTATCGTGTGCATACCTAGTACATATGAAGCAAATTATGAGCGCAAGCGTGGAGATCGTTGAGAGCTGGCTGGGCCATCCACCCATGCCGCCAAGGAGCTGGCAATATGACGTGCCCAATGGTCCAACAAAGGGCAGGGGCAGGGGCAGTGGCCTACGATACACCTTCTGCGCAGTCTCTAGTTAGTCGGTCTCATTATAGAAGGCTTCAAAATCTAAGTTGGTTCGAGGATAAGCAAGGTGCCCTTACATCCTGGAAAGCATCACCTATAATGATCTCTCTTGCAGAGCAAGCCTAAAGAGTAAGAAAGTTACAACCAGGTCAATACCTTGTTCCTTGTCTACCTTAGCTAGGTTGGAGATGTGATACAGCACCCTGTTATATGAGTAGGGGCCCAAACTTGAAACATGGCCTCAGGCGCGTTCTAGGACAGGGGTCCTGAAAAGATGGCAGATTTGCTAGCTCAGAGGGTCTTCGCAACAGAAGGGCAGACGCAGGTACACTCCACAGTTGGAGAGGGTGCCAGTGGCCTCTCCGTCAACCCAAGCAAGTTACCATATACAAGGGGAGCGGTCAAAAGCGTAGCAAGGAAGCCTATAAACACGTAAATGTCAGTGCTTCTGTCGTTCAGAACTTCCGCAACTTCTAAATCCAGTATTTCTTCTTCTGTCAATGTTCTATCCTCATCCTTTTTGAGGCCCCTGACGATTGTTCGACTTTGACGTCGACGAGGAAGCCTGGGGGAAATTCAGGTGCGTTCTTCTGAAAAATGCCAATTCCCAACTCACGCCTGCCCACAGCGCATCGCTTCCCATAGCTTCCTGAACAAAGACATGGCGGGCCCGCCTTTACGATCTGGGCTCCTAATTGTTGTTTTTTTGCCGCAGGGGAGCAGTACTCGAAACCTGCCTGGCAAGAACAAGGACGGCTGCAAACGGCTGATTGTGGGGGCGCCATGAAATGGGTCAACAGGCTATGATGAAGGAGCGGCAAGGATCCTGTAGGTTGGAGAAAGCAAGTTTAGGTGTATCTCAGGCTGATCTGCTTCTCTGCTGTTCCCTTATCATTTTTCAGAATGAACAGATCGGCCAATTTATTGTCCTCAGTGCACTGGTGGGCCCGGGGCTACTCGACTTAAGGGATCACTGTTGAGCCGGTAGCTGCCGGTTCTCGTCCTCAGGCTCTGGCTTACACGAAATTTACCGACTGACACCCACGGCAAGTATCCCCGAGCCTGCACGTGACCGTGCCAATACGCTATGTACACGGGGCTGACGGTTATTACATCGGACGGTTTCTAGGCACTACCGATCATCCGACGGTGCATTTCTGATTGCCTCCTTCCTTTACGACTTGTACGTACGACTTCTCGATGATTCGGAGTCCTGAGTCAGCTGGGCTGCCCAGCAAGACTACGGGTCCGAGTCGATCAGTACGGTAATCAGAAGTCTAGGTACCGACTGCTACTGTAGCTGCATGAGCTGCATGCTCCTTGCATCATGCCGGTCTGGCCAGTCCTTGCTCAGCATTCAAGTCGCGAGCCGTCTGACACATGTTTCTGAGCTGGCAAATGATTGATCGGAGGTTGAGACCGTACAGGATGTTCTGTCGTGAGTTGGAGCTGTCAGACTCAGGGATCTTCTCAGGTTGTGCTTTCAAGGAGCCGTAACGTACGCTTGCAACGGTTTTTGTCGTGTCTGACGTTGCGTTGTATGCACGGATGACACGTCTGCACCGACAACCTCCTGTGGCAACCTGTGCTGTTCTGCTGTGTGCAGCCCGTGTGCAGTGACTTCCCATTAAGTTGCTGGGAATTGTCATTACTGTCGGCAATTGTCGGCAATTCCCAATTATTGCTGGGAACCGTGAGACGGGAGTATAAAAGACCTCCAAATCTCACTTTGCAACTTCATTTTCCGAGTTCAAGATTCAGGAGCGCCAGTAGGAGTCGCCGTACTCAGCCACTGCCTGAGGCTCAAAGCTGCTACTGTCTGCACGTAACCCTCAAGCTCCTAAGTGGATGCTGACTACTCTTATACTCTTGTCCGAGTCAGTCTTGTAACCCTAGATTGGCCTAGATCATGCACTTGGTTGGGCTTCACTGAATACTCACTGAGGTCTGCCACCTTATACCGGCCAGGCTACTAGCTCAAGTGACCCACTCAACCACCGTGGCCACAGACTCTCTCAGTAAATACTAGCACCACTTCCAAAATGGAGCTGGTTCATTGTCCAATATAGCTGTACACCCATACAGCCCATACAGCAAGCCCATACTACAGTAAGCACAGCCACCTGCAACCCCACTGCTGGCCTCTTATGATACTGCCAGTGGTACAGTAAAGAGTGTTACTATTGAAATAAGTAAATCATGGGGCTTTACAACCGTAAGGACTTTGAAGACTTTCAACGGGACCTGCGGGCAGCGCAGGCAGCTGCAACAGCAGAACCCGCAGCACCAAGCTGTACAACCACGTCCGGGTCAAACGAGAAAGCGCAGGAGAGTCTCCACACGCCAGGCCACAGCAGAGACTTCTTGGCAGTAAGAAGCTCAGCTCCCTTCCATAAAGAGGTAACACGGTGTTATAGAGCTTCTCCATGTTTGTTTAGACAAGGCCGGGCACAAAGGCATGGATCATGCAGACCTGGGGGCTGCAGGTCCTCGTATGATCTCCGTCTAACACTCTGTTCAACTGGATGAACAGTAATCACACTTACCTTCTTGCAGGAAGGATTCGCAGAACTCCAAGCTGAAGTTGAGGCGGCGCCGGCTGCTGCCACTAGACGCCTGATCAAGGGCCAGCGAGTACTAAGAGAACAAGCGCCCGCCGGCCCTTTCAACGACGCTGACAACGGAGTATTGGCCGATCTTGTTGAAGAAACGGAACTGTACAATCATGTTCCACCGAAGGAAGCGCGCCGGCGAATCGTGCTTTCGCAAGAGCAGGTGCGTTATTTCCCTTCGTTAATTAAAAGGGTGATTTGCCTCTTTAGTTCACAGTTGTATTACCTTATTCACAACCTGGCAAGCGGATCTGGTAGGCTTGCTCTTAGTTTTCAAGCTTCAAGGATCTGAAAGCGCATGACCTCAGCCGTCACACCGTTTAGTGCGGGAGCTCGAGCTCTTTGTCAGCTGCAAAGAGATGCATCCAGTCTTGGGAAGGGCGCTTGAGACCTGTTGCAGACTGGATCCCCGCAAAAAATGCCTTTTAAATCGGAGAGTCGGACGTGAAGGTGTCTTGCAGCTCTATGCAGGATCCGTGCTGATCTCAGATGACTTTGTCCGTAGAATATGCTGACAGCACAGCTTTCTGCATGCAAGGAGGACGACGGGGATTCGGAGCTCGACGACGGGATTGACCTGGAAAACAGCGAGGAAGAGTTTCGACCGAGAGCCCCCCAGCCATCCAGAAACATCCGAGGCGTGATCGATGACTCCCCAATTTCCGATGATCTTCACGCGCTGAGACAGATGGACATCGAGTTGGACATCAGGACGGAGGCTGCGGCAAGCAGGGAGGGAGACTTCTTGGCCCAATTAGAAGCGAAGTACACTGAGAAGCGCACACAGTCCAAGGTGAGCTCGACCTGCAAACGGTGGTCATCCAGCTGCCCGAGTGGCCAGTTGCAGCTGAGTGCATGAGTGACAACTGACCTCAGACTGCACAACTTGCAGAGCATTAGCGGTTGCCAAACGGACACAAGTTTCTCGTTTCCCGATGTCTTTTGTAGCGGCCGGTTCTGTGAGTCCAACGTCACGAGATTGTCCACTCAAAGACAGAGGCCCTTGAAGCCGATTGCAATTGCTTGGATGCAGATCTGGGTTCCCGACTGACAAAGTTGGCCGGGCCAACACAGAGACTAATCAACTTGGTTTATACTTTGATTTCGATCTGGTCAAAGCTGACAACGAACAAACTTACTGAGTTCCAACATTCTTCGAATGCAGGAAACTAATGTAAGGCGGAAAAGGAAGCGGACAGGGGGCGATGATGATAGTGCAACGATGCCGCTTCCGGTGCGTGCCAACGAGGTTGAGGCTGGACAGGAACTTGACGTAAGCAACGCTTGAGAGGTTTCCGCAAGTGCAAACGTGCTTGTGCGAATCAAAGCCCGGGAGTAAAAGTTTCCTGAATGTATGTATTGACTCATCTTAGGGGATTTTTACTCCCAAGTTGGTAAGGCTTTCGTAGTGACGTCTGCTTAGATGACGAGCTGGTTTGAACGGGGCAGTGTTTGCTCCAAGTGAGCACGTCGACTGGTCGGTTTTGGCTATGTCTTCTTGCGTTATAACAACAGTTTTCCCGACTGGTTGCAGCCCGGGACTGATGCCGAATTCCGCCCAGGACCGCCAGGCTACCGCCGGGGTGAGGGGTCCAGCAATCCGAAGCCTCAAATGGTGAGCAGCTTCGAAGCCGGAGTTCTGGACTCTGCTTGCTTGCTCACTTGCCTGCCTAGTAGGTTCCTGCAAGCTACGGAGTGCTGGACAGGAGCGCCGATTTTCCAAAGCTGCTTTGAAGTCCGGAGGGATTTCTGATGATGGGCCTAAAGAATAGATCAGGCAAGAGATGCGGGATCACCAGAACAGGGAGGAAAACGCCCTTCTAAGTATAGCAATTGACTTATCTCAAAGGGTTTTTACTCCCGACCCTTGAGACTAGAACGCTCAAATCCTGAAGGGCGCTGCAAGACAGGGAGCAAAAACTCTCCTAAAGTATAAGAATAAGTCCACTCAGGAAGTTTTTACTCCCGACCCCCTGCCATACCTCCTCACACCGGACTGTCTCCTCATGCAGGACACGTTCGGCCAGGGCTGGTTCTACAAGAAGGCCGAGGCGCTCGCATACCAGTCTGACAACGACCATGCGCTCATCGTTGCCAGTGACATCAGCGCCGGCAGCGGGGCCAAGAAATACACCAGCTTTGCTGACGTGGACGCTCTCGTTGCCTACCTGGAGTGCTTGCGGGCCAGCGAAATCTCTCCGTGCCTCAACGAGTGCCTCGAACAAGACACCCCCTGCTTGATGTACTTCGACCTGGACTACTCCGTCCCGGCGCAGGCTGATGCCGACTTTGAGGAGCGCTCAGGGCACTTCTTCCAGGTTGCGCGCCGCTTCCTCAAGTAGGTCCTCGAGATTCCCCCTGAAGCAATCGCTTTCCAAATAGCCACGGCCCACGGCCCGGCTGCTTCTGGAGACGGGTACAAGCACAGCTTGCACGCGTGCGTCCCAGGGTTCTACCTCACCGGCTGCAAAGCCCGTGCAGCATTTAAAAACGCCCTACAAATGTTCACTGCAAACCCTCCCGAGGACCTGCGGCGCAGCTGCGAGTTCCTCAGGTACCAAAAGGCGAACGGCAAAGAGGACTGCATCCTCGACTTTGCTGTGTACGGGCGGGGCCAGCTGTGGCGCACTCTCTACTCCGAGAAGCTGGGAACGGGTCGCCCCCTCGTGCCATCAGTCGGCAGCTCGGACAAGGTGGAAGACCACCTGGTGGGCATCTACAGCACGGTCCCGACAGCGTCGGCGCTGAAACCGTGTTCGACCGACCTGCTGGTGGCATACACCCGGCCAGCTGGCGGCGCGCGCGCACGCGGGGAAAGCCAACGGCCCCAACCGAGGACTGCTGTGGCAATCCGAGCGCAGTATGCCGACGAAAGGCCCCAACCCGTCAGCCCATTGACCCAAGTCGAATGCGACCGGCTGCTGAAGAGGTACCAGAGGGATCACCCTGGAGCTTCGATCGCTCGGGCTCCCGAGCATCTTGGTGGCACCATTTTTGCGGTGCACTTTGATGTTCCGGAACCGTACTGCTGGATTGCAGGGCGCGCCCACCAGTCCCCTGGCAACTCTTGTGGTTATCTGGTCTACGACAGGGCCCACCCATCAAAGGCCCTGTACCGCTGTCACGCTGGTGATTGCAGGTAAGCTGTCACGCGCCCTCAGATCAGCTCGTCACCAATTATTGCAGCAAAGCGTGCTTGCTTCGAATGTATTCAGAATTTGTCACGCGCCCTACTTCTGAAGAATGTGAAACACTTGCAAAGATGCTTAAGTTCGTTGCACGATCCTGGATCAATTCCGAGCACGCGGCCAAGCTTTTGGTAAAGGTTCGCACGCAATTGAAGCATCCGTTCTTGATCGTTTGCAGTGGGACCGGCAGCCATGGCCAGAGACTCCAACGCGTTTTGCTTCTTGATGGGGACCACATCGAGAGCTGGACGGAAGAGTACGAGCTGGTTGGGCGGATGCGCGCATACCCTGTGCCCGATCTGAGCCCCGGCGCGACACCTCTCACGACGATGGTGATGGCCAACATGGGGGCCGGGAAATCAAAGGCGCTGTTGCAGAAGCTCCTTCCAAAGATTCCCCCGAGTGCTTCGATCTGCATCATCGCTCCGAACATAGCGCTTGCTGACAAATACTTAGAGGATACCAAAGCTCAGGAGCCTGGCTTCGTGTCCTACCGAGACGAAAACCTGACAGGGAGAATCACGTCAAAGCGAGTCATCGTCTGCGTCAATCCCCTCCCCCGGGTGCTGCCCCGATTCGACCTGGTGGTTCTTGACGAAGTCAACTTCACGCTGACTAACATGGCATCCACGGTTATGAAGGACAATAAGAAGGTTTTCTTCGCTCTCGAGGGCATTGTGGCGAGCGCCAAAGCAGCTTTCCTCTGCGACGCCCATCTGAACAACCCGAGAGTGGTAGAGTGGGTTCAGGCGCTGCGGCCGGACAGTAAGTTTCACAACATCCGCAACACTGGGGTCTGGCCCACAGAACGCAAAGCGGAGATCCTGCCCATGCCGGGGCCCCTGAAGGGGAGGGGCCAGCCTGCAGCCACTTTCAGCTGCATAATTGAAGAGATTCTGGACCACGTGGCGGACGGGAAGAAGGTGATGGTAAGGGCCCCGTTCCAAGGCTATACTTTTGCACTCTGAGTGGGAGTAAAAGTTCTTGAAGGTGATCATTTCATATACTTGAGCGGACTTTTCCTCCCATTCAACCTCCCTGCCCAGCAGCGCGCGCATAGCTGGCAGCAAAAGCTTCCCAGATGCACATGCTGTCCTGCTTGTAGATGTGAGCTCGGATTCCGGCCCTCAAGCTGTGCCAAACCTCACTCTAACTGGCCGATCGGTTTAATGACTGCAGGTCCCTGCAACGAGCAAGACTTTTGTTGAGTTACTGGAAGCCGACTTCACAAGACGTTTTCCAGACAACTCAAAGACGATCATCGCGTTCCATGGAGGCAAGAGGGGTGGGAAAGACAAGGCTCTGCTCCGAGATGCAATCCGTCACCCTGACAAAGCCCTTCTAGCAGACGTGCTGACCTTCACGCCCACGATTGGCCCTGGGGTCTCGATTGAGAAGAAGCAGAGCTACGATCTTGTGATCGGGGTGGCCGTGAACTCTGATAACCACCCTGATGCACAGGTTATGATGCAGCAAATCCACCGAGCGCGAGATGCAGGTGACATTCGCGTTTTCTATGGCGAGCTGAAAGGCAGTCAAAAGGTGGTCTACCCCGGGGACAAGGAGGAGGTTTTTCGACGTTTGGAAGCAGACGATGAGTGCTTGGCGGACATGATGAAGGAGGTGGGCAGTACTGACCACTTGGACATGATCAGGGGAAAGTCTGGCGAACGGGCCATCTACGATCGGAACTCTCCAGCCTGCAACCTCTACGCCAACAATATACTCGGAAGGGCTGAGAGTCGACATCGGTATCCTGAGCTTTTGGTCGAGGATATGCGGCGACAGGGGTTAGCCGTGTCCGACTTCACCGGTTTCAAATCGGTTGACCATCGACCAGAGGCGGAGGATGTGCAGATGGAGGCTGAAGAAGAGTTGACCGTCGAGGAGTGGCGGTCAAAGCATCTGATCTCCTACGACACCTTCGAAGACATTCAGAGGAGATTAAGCAAGGATGTGAGCCCCGTCGAGGTTCTGAACTACAATATCTGGGAGAGGGCTATCACGGAGTATGGGGTCATGTACGCGAATCTGGATCAGGACTTTGCAAAGACCTATGTGACGGGGAAGCAGGCGGAATCTCTGAGGAACAAGTTTCTCAACTACCGGAGGTGAGCGAGTTCTCTGCCCGAACGCACATTGACTCCTATGTCGGCCCGTTCAAAACAAGCTGTACGACTGCTACAATAGCGTTATGAAACCAAGTGCTGGCCGATTTTGATTGTGGTCAATACAACAATGCAAATACCTGCAACCGTCTCTCGTTCCGTTCATATCCGTTGATCAATCGTCGTTCAGATCTTTGGGAAAGAATATGTTGCAATCATGACCGTAGCTAAGAGGACTGGTCACGCGCTTTCCTAGTTGACTCCAACTTCTCTTCTGTTTTCCATCATGCAGATTCGTCACCTCCGACTTCGAAACCCAATCGAGGAGCCTCCCCGACGCCGTTCGAGAAGGTGAGGAGCAGAGGAACATCCAAGATTATCTGGAGTTTCGGAACCAGCCGAGCAACGGCGTGGCATACGCTTGGGCGATTTTGGCGGCTCTCCAGGGCGTGGCACCGGAAGAGGTTGACAATGGGGTGCTCCTTTCTACTCCGTACCTGGTTTCGGAGAAGAAGTTGCTGCAAGTCTTCGATATGCCGAGATTCAGGATCGTATCATTATT
>DF237458.1:10359-40436 GCA_000708835.1 Klebsormidium nitens
ACTGCGAAGGAAAGAAGCTGCCGCTGCTCGTCTCATCAACGATGTGAAAGGTAAACACCGGCGCAGTCTTCCTCCAATGAGTAGACTTCTGGATGGCTCGGCTCTTTGACTTGGCGAGGACGGCTCTCCTTTGCTTTAAAGCGAGTAAACTTGGGCGATCCATATGACTTCAACGTCTCGGTCAACAAAACAGACGTTGTGGCGAGGTGTGCAAACGAAGTCTTGTCCCGCGTCTTTTTTTCACAAAGCTTCCCATTCGGTAAGATAGCAAGCAACGAAAGGCACCGCCACTCACAGCTCAAAGATCCAAAAGAGTGAAAGAGTAGGCTGTGTGGACGTCAGAGCGTCAAGAGACGCCATGGTGGCGTTCAAGTCGGGCAAGGGCTGCGTCCTTCCGTCTCCATCCGCTAATGTTCCTGGAGGCTTCGTTTCCTGCAGAGAGGCTACTCCGGGGACGATTCTGTGACGCCACCCTTTTCCCCGTGGTTTTCTCCGGCTGTGGCCCGTCCGGTCCGCTTTTTACATTCGGCAGAGCTCCCAAGGCCCTCAGTGTTCGTACGTCGACTGAGGCCACACGGGTCCGGTCAAACCGCAGGACCTGCTGCTGATGATGAGCGGAGCCGCCGATGTGTACTCGAAGCTGGCAAAGGAGGGGTGCGAAGACCCGATCTTGCAACTCCGGAGTTGGGCGTGGGACGTGGTACAGAACCTAAGGTCGAAGCAAGGGGCGGGGCCGAGCTCGTCTACCAGCCAGGCTCGCGGGTGCCCCGGTGCGGACGCGTGACCAGGCAACGCGCGCGAAGTGTGATGTGATCCTAGAGGCTGGGCGAAATTTTAGTAGGTATGGTACACGTAGGTCTTGCGTTCAAGCATAGGGACTGTAACATCGAGTGTAAGGGTAGGCGAACCAGGACAACAGATGCGTGCTTCAGCCACAACCGGCTTTACCCCTCAGTGCGGCTGCGTTTCAAGGTTGCGCGTATGCAACGGCTGTGCAATGTCCATTGGCGGGTGTGTACTCTAGTAAAGATCTTGGACACGTCATTAGATGCGTCGATTGCTACAGACGGCACTAGACAATCTTTCCGCGCGGGAGCCATAGAACGGCAGTAACATTTCTAACCACAGCAGCGAGTCGGATAACCATTGCTTATTGAAGGTTACTTAAGTAAGACGGTGCTCCTCATACAACAGAATTGACATATGGTAATAAGTCGAAGAACACGGCATTACGCATGCACAGGCCAAGAACGTTTGCTCATGATGAGCAGGACAATATGTACTTGTGCGATGATGGTATGCACGCACGTGTTGAAGTATCTCAATGAACTGCCCACGCTTCTCGTGTGGTGTCTTTCGAGTCGTCCTTCTCAGTTGCTTCCCAATTTAAGTGTTGCAAAACTTGCACTCTTTGATTGGCCGCCCTGAGCCGCGCCTTCACCTTCACCTGCATGCACGCAAGAAAGCAACTTTGTGCAACTAGTCAAACAGAGCAACTCGATCAATCTTTGGCTGCAGCATGTCGTTTTCTGCATGCGCATGCTAATGCTAAAACGATGTGCGGGCCGCGCTCAGAGCTTGCTTGGAACAATCGATCAGGGCCCGCGGGCCTCGTCCGGCCCTGTTGCCCGCGCGCGGGCCAACTTTTTTCGATCCGGCCATTCAACGGCGGAATGCCGGCGGAATTCACCGTCCGGTCCAACTCGTACCAAAAAAATATATATTGTTTGCAGGGCCAAATGAGGACATGCGATCAGATGGCCGAGCGGTCTAAGGCGCCAGCTTCAGGCCCGTTACGGTCGGTGTAAATGCTGGTTCTTTCGAGAGCGTGGGTTCGAATCCCACTCTGGTCACGCGCTTTTTCCTTTTTTCACTCATGCGAAAGGCATACCTACCAAAGCGAAGGAGCTATCGGACGAACACGATGAGAGCTGAGCAGGTCCCGAGTCCAATCGACGGCGGAGAAAACTTCAAAAAGAACCCTCAGCAATGGGGCGTGGGTTCAAATCCCACTCTGGCCATCGTCTGTGTCCCTTTTGTTGGCACGCCATTTTCATGCCGAGGGCGCACTGCAGGTCCTTTCTCCTGGCATGGTTCCTTAGAAGCCAACAAACGGCTCCGATTACAAGATCCTGTGGCCCGAGGCACATCCGACGGACGGACTACAACATTCCAATGAGATCCTTCGAGAGAGGGCGTGGGTTCAAATCCCACTCTGGCCATCAGTGGCATCACTACGATGGATCAATACTTTTGCCAGAGATTTTTGCCCTGCTCTTCTGATTGAGCTAGAGCGCAGCTAGACAAAACTGGTCAAAAGCCTTGAAAAGGTAGCTGGCTCCATTTTCTGAGCAGCATAGCTCTGGTCTTTGGTCGGCGGGACCATCAACGCTGATGAGCTGGTCACGCAATCTCCTTCTGATAGACTCTGGCGGTCTCCAAACACGATGAGCTTCTCTGCTTTCACAACGGTAAGCTCACTTGATTGGAATGCCACTTGGTTCTTGACCTTTTTTAAACACGTGAGACATGGTTTTTCAAATGGGTGTTGGTTCCACTTTGCCTGTTGATCGGTGGCATGTCCAAGCACATGAGTGGGCGCCAATTGAATCTTGTCGTTCTCACACCACCTTTTTTCCCAATCCCTTTTGGGAGAGGTAGATTCTGAGCTCCTCTTATAGACGTGCCCACGGATTGTAGCCACTTCTTGACGTGCTGTGGTTTTTTGGTAGAATTCAAAGACCTGATGCTGGCAGTGCCACCACCATATGGCACCATCAGTGCCTCATTCCACAGCATTGCACACATCTGTGTCATCAAGTTTTGTTTTAAAGTCCGTTTCTTTGGCACGCTTGTGCTTCTTCATGGAGGCATTTGAGCATGAACAGGAAAGCTTGCGGAGGCAGACCCGTTCAGGGGGTGCATCAGTGAACTTGTTCAAAAAATTGTAGCCAACGCCTTCCAGTGGGTTGTGCGACTTTGTGCCCGCCACCTCTTATCACTGCAAAGAGCCCCATGGCACTCAGCTTATGCCTCGAAATGTTCTTGCATTCCGTCAGTTGGGTCGTCGAAAGCTAAGCTTACTTCATCAAAGCTCTTTCAGGCAATTGCAGTAGAGCTCATCCTTCTTCAAATTTTATTGTAGTTGGCATTTTAGCATCAGATAGCGGCAGATGATTATCCTTTTTTTTTGCTGAGTACTGTCAAACAGAGCACCACCATCACCTGTCTTACCAATTGATTGGACCATTCACCAGGACCAACAAACCTGGTTTCAGAACAAACACTCTTCGGTTAACGAAGGCCTACATTTGTGCAGCTTCTGCCCCCCACTGGGGTGGATCACTGCACCACAGGCTTCCTGACCCACTGCCCGGGGGACAGGAAAGCATTGTCCGAGGATGCCGCACTCCATCCATCAAACCACCCCCACGAGATCGGGACCTGGGCAGCTGCGTCCGGGCTGGACAGAGAAGGAAACCTCCTGCCCAACCTAGTTGTCGTCAAGGTGGGGAGACACAGTAATGGTTTTGGCCTCCGTCTTTCTCAGCTTTTTAAAGTACTGTTTGCGCACATGACTTCACAAGGCCGCAGAGTTTGGTGTGATAGAGCCCTACAGGCATGCACCCGCAAGCCTGCCGATTCTCACTTCTGGAAACGCACCATGCTCGCACGGAATCTCCACGAGTGGGGCCCCAAAGGTTTGCAGCCCTCAGCGAACCCCGTAAAGTGGATTTGGGGCATGTGCGGAAGCTTTCTTGAAAGCGGATCAAAGGGTGGGATGTGAAGCAGTTCCGGTGGTGTGGGCGTTTGAGAAATGAAGACAGAACTTGTTCTCAAAAGGACTCATATGCTGGGTACAAGCTCCCTCTAACATTGAGTTGAAGCATGCGCAGGCAAACATCCTGGAAGTGTACGTCATCAGGACTTCACAGGGGTTGAAACCAGGACTAGAGGGTGATGAGGAGCGAGCTACACCTGCGGCATGGTTGGAGCTGGCCTTTGAGAGCAGGTGCAGGCCCTACCGGCTTCTTTATGTCGTCGTGAAAAGTTTCTTGTGCTGATTGTGTATTTTATACCGTTTGCTCATGCCTTGGCACCTGGCAGTGGAAGGTCTTTCGTCAATTTCGTCGCTCCCTTTCCAACTAATGACTTATGCACTACATAGAAGGCAGAATATCGAAGCAACCCCCATAGGATCCTAATCTTACCTTTCTGAAAGCTAATTGTTTGGTAATCTGCTGCATCTTTGAAAGCCCATCTGCTTTGTCGTCTCAGGCTCAATGGAAATGTGGCGTCGTTAGCGGTGATCAAGTCGCGGCAGGACGACTTCACGGGGCGTCGCACGCAGCACGACGCGCTCGTGCTGGCGTTGCAGGACGCGAAGCTCAGCGTGGTGGATTGGGACGAGGACAAACAAAAGCTGCGGACGAGGTGGGCTGTCGCCACAAGTCTTTTCATTCTCTTGTACTCCATTGGCCGCAAATTGAGTTTTCGGTGAAGGCTGTTGGGTGAGTGTTGTACTTTCTGGACACGCCTTATTCTGAGTCGCAATCAACGAGCGCAGCAGTCGCTGGATGTCGTTCGAGCTCAGACAGCTTTTTAGTTCTGTCTAAGCTCTTTCCACTTCATCTCGAGCCTGGTCATGCCTCGGCACCATCAGTAAACGTTCTTGTTGTCGTGTTGCTCCCAAATCTCATATGCTGCCCGAAGCCGCAGTCAGAGCCAATCTCTCTCCTGCTCGACTTTCGAGTCCAACCGCAGCACCTGGTTTAAACACTCCTGACCACTGGTCCCCCTCTGCTTGCCACTTCGCTGCACTTCTTTCGACTCTGCCAAGTAGCAGCACCTCAGCGCAGTCCGAGCCCGTCTAGCCAATCCTCGACAGTCAAATTCCCCCTGCAATCTCACAATCGAGTCGCTGAAAACCGGTCTTCTCGGCTTTGCCAGCTCGCTGCACTGCTTCGAGTCCGCCAGGTGGCAGCACCTGAAGCGCGGCCTCGAGAAGTTTCCGCGGGGGCCGCTCGTGAGGGCTGACCCGCAGGGGCGCTGCGCGGCGGCGCTGCTGTACGACGACCAGCTGCTGGTCATGAAGGCCAAGGCGGTGAGGCCGCCGACCTATATTGTCCATTCGCTTTTTGCGTTCGAGTTTATCTTGGGTATCGAGGAGTTGGGAAATGGGAGGGAAGTGTCCTGCGTGTGTTAAGCAAGTACTATTGGTGTTGATAGCGCATGTGGGCGGAGTTTGTGGTCACAAGCTGCACGATGAGGCAGGTCGTCCTTGCAAAACAGGCAATTTTCGATTTTGGGACGAGGAAGCTCGTTTTGAGTCAATCCAAGCACTTGCTGGCGGAGGCCGCGGACTGCTTCTCGTCATACACTCCCCGGAACCATTTTCAATAGGTTTCCATCATCGTGTACGGCAAGGCCGATTGGAAGGGTATTTGGGTCTTTATGAAGGGGTGTCTTCATAAGGGAGCCGTCCTTACACCCTTCTTCGTCAAAGAGGGGCCTTCAGTCAGGTTCTCCATTAACAAGCCTAAGTCTGTCTTGATCCGTCATCTGGCACCAGCTTCCCTCCAAATGACTCTCTCAAAGCAGATTCTGAATCTCCAAAAGCCTGATGGTGACAGGCAAAGGACCTTTTAACGCCTAAGCATGACAGGCGGGAGTCTAACGGACACGATTCCTCTCTGACGTTGCAGAGTGGGCTGGGATTTGGCGACGAGGAGACGGCGGCTGCGCCCGAGCGTGCAGCGTCCGTAGAAGAGACGTACTTTCTGGACCTGCGGACGGTCGGCGTGAAGAACGTCAAGGACATTGTTTTCCTGCACGGTAAGGGGGACCCGAGAAGCATGCTCGGCTCTTGCGCCGGCCCTCTGCTCATGTCAGAGTGGTTCAGCTCCGTCTCGCTGCTATTCAGAGTATCATTCCGGAACGGCTGTTCGAGCTAGAAGAAACTGCATAGGGAAATCAGCCACTATCACCTCCAGCGATCTTTCCTCAAAGTGACGAACTGGTTTCCGTGACCGTTTGATTTCTGAATAGTTGAACTGAAACTTCTGAGCATGATGTTCTGGTTGACGGTTCGGGTTAGAAGAAAGACTTCTTCAGTCCCTTGCTAAGAATTGTCCCCTCAAAATTGCGACCTCAATGCATGCAGGCTACCTGGAGCCCGCCCTTCTAGTTCTCCATGAGCCGGACCCCACGTGGGGCGGCCGAGCCGCCGTAGGCCGCTTCACGTGCGAAGCAACCGTCCTCAGCGTGAACACCACCCTGCGGCAGCACCCCCAGATCTTCGCGGCGACGTCGCTGCCCTATGACGCATATCAGGCGGTCGCCGTGCCGTCCCCTTTGGGCGGCGCGCTCGTTTTGGCAGCCAACACAGTGCACTACTTCAGTCAGGCAAGTGTCTCGGATGAATTTCTTGACGTTCGACAAAGCGTTACACGCGATGGTTACGCGCGTCCGACGCATTCCTGGTACGCACGATCCTCGCACAGCCTTGCAGCGCGGAGCGGGCCTTGAATATTTACTAACCTCCTCGGTTACCGATTAGCTGGACCCTCCGTCCAGTCTGAGATGCAACCCAGCTCTGAAGGCGTATGTCTTTACTAGCCCCTAACACAGACGAGGTTCCCATTCTCCGCCTGTCTGCTTCATCAGTACCCTCACGTTAAAAAGACAAACCCAGTTTGTTCAACATTCCAATGTCCTCCGGTTTCCATTCTTCAAGCTCGGTCCCCTCACCCGCCAATTCCAGGTGGAAAAAGACCCCAAACTTCTAGAACCCCTTTTTTTCGGTTGTTGTTTGCAGACAAGCTTCCACACCCTGGCAGTCAACAACCTGGCCGGTGTGCCTGAGGGCGCGCCGGTCCCTCCACGGACGAGTTTTGAGGTGGAGCTGGACGTTGCAAGAGTAGCCTGGGTCGCGGCTGATACGGCGCTGATCTCATCCAAGACGGGCGCGCTGCTGCTGCTGACGCTGGGCCACGTCGGCAGGTGGGCCCTACTTTACCCTGGACTTTTCGAGTCAATACCTTGGAACCTGAATGATGGACCTTGATAGCTTTCAGAAGCGCAGTATGGGCTATCTGCACTCGAAGCAGGCGAATGTGGTCAAACGGAGGTAGTTCACTTGACAGTCCACCTACGGTGCCTCCGATCAGCTTCGATCTGGTGTCAGTGGCCACGTCATTGTGTGAAAGAGAGGAAGAAATGCAAACGGAAATAAAAAGTTGCATTTACAGCACAGGTACGCAGCTTCGTAAGGCGCATATCGCGCATTGCGCCTTGCTTCATCAAGTGTTTGGGTCTAGTTTGGGTTTAGTTGCCCTTCTGAATGTAAAGACTTTTGGATCTGTTGGGTTTAAAAATGATTCTCTGCTCTGCTCCAGGACGGTCGACTCGCTGGAGCTGTCTCGCTCCAAGGGCGCGGTGCTGGCCTCGGCCGTGTGCCCGGTTGGCGACTCCCTGGTGTTCCTGGGCAGCCGGCTGGGGGACAGCATGCTGCTGCAGTACGCTCGGGGGACTGCAACCGAGGCGACGACACAGCGCACCGAGGTCGAGGTGAACACGCGAAGGGTTGTTATGCAGCTTTCAAGGGGACGTTGAGACAGAGGACTCAATATGAACACTAAGACGGCCTGCCACCTTTTTGCGGTGTCTGTCGGTCTCTTTTGAGGGAGTCAGAAGCAAGGACTGTTGCCAATGAAATAGTTGACACCAAAGGCGGCTTTCGTTCTCGTAAGACACTTTTTTGACCGTGCAGATGCTCGAATATCCAGAATTTGATAGCACAGGCAGCTTGGTGTCTTCGTGTTCCTACTCTGATCATGTTAAGCGCATCCGTTATCGGGTTGGGATGCTTCGTCAGAATGGCCGTTCGGGTTGCAGCGAAACGGAACCGCAGTTTGTTCAATTAAAGTTTAATCATGCAGCCTCTGAGTGGCTGATTGCGTCTACTGATCTGCACCAGTTGTAGCCATCCTAAGAACGGTCAGGTCGACGTTCCCTTTCCGTCAACAGTCTTCCCCATGAATTGCACTCAACAGACTATACTAGCTTGCGACGCAGGAGGAGGTTGGAAGTGGCGAGCCCCCGGCCAAGCGCGCGCGCTACACTGACGTCACTGCAGCCGTTGCTGACGATAACGAAGAGCTGTCGCTGTACGGGGGAGGCGGGGCGGAGCAAGAGGTCAGTGACCGGTCGCAAGCGGACGTGAGATGAAGACGAAAGGCCGGAAAAATCTGCGCAGAACTATTCGCTTTGGTTGTTGAAATTCGTTTGGGATAATGGTTGTATCTTTGCTGTACATTGCTTCGGGCACGGCTACAACGGACATTTGCACACCTGCCGGCAGTGAGTGAGCAGTGCTGCAGCTACCAAGGGGATCCTGGCAGCCCGTTGAAAGATGCACAGATTACAAGGTCGCATATTCTACTCTGAGGCAACGGCAATGCTGGTGCAGAGAGTTTTGATGATTGGGAGTGTCCGTTCTTACTGCAGGACCCTAGCTCCTGGAAGAGCTTGTCTTTTGCAATTTGCGACACCATGGTCAACATTGGCCCTGTGCGCGATCTCGTCATTGGGAGGCGGACAAAAGTCGACCCGGACGACGAGACTGCGCCGGCCATCACTGAAACGGAGCTGGTGAGCTGCCCACACAAAGTGCCCGGACAAAGTGCCCAGATAAAGTGCCCACTGGGCGGCACCAACCGAATCTTGCCCCATGCCGGTTCTTCTCGCAAGTCCTTGTTTCTCCTTGCACGGCGTCGGACTTTTCTTCCGGTGCTGCTACTTCCCGTACCCTTCAACCACGTAAGGAATCCGAAGGTTGATATGGGCGTTGATAGACCGCGGTCATCCCTGTTCCTCGTCTCATCCGTGCAAGCTACTGCCAATGGATGAAAGCAGATGGCAGAGCTTCAAACATCGCAATCTCATTCAAGGTTGCCCTTTCGGTTGCCCTGCAAAGCGAGCCTACTCGAATCTTGCAGGTCCTGTGCTCCGGCCACGCCAAAAACGGCGCCCTCTCCATTCTCCATCAAGGCATCCGGGCGGCAGTGACGTCAGAAGTGGACCTAGGCAGCCCCTGCCGCGGCATCTGGGCCGTCCATTCCGAAGCAGCGGACGGACAGGATGAGGGCGAGGCGTTCCACGACTACCTTTTCATCAGCCTGGAAGACGGGACACGGGTGAGGAACGGCAAATCGCTTTTGCACATTTCAGTTGCACCTCGCTGTCTTCTTGTTATTCTTGAAATCATTCTTCACAACATATCGGTAAGACTCTCAGATTTTTGAAGAGAAACAGCAAACCGGCACCGAGAGCACCGGTTTCATGGTAAAACTGGAAGCGTGCAAACCGACGTAAGATGTCGGTTCATTATGGTATGCGCTGGGCAGCATTCGGGGCAACATGAAGACGAAGGCTGAGGAGCTGCTGTCACTTCCCGATGCGAATCTCATTGCTAAAATCGCGACCAAAATGTCCTCCCCCGTGCTCTGTTGCAGCCACCCGTTTGCAATGGGTCTTGACACCTATAGCGGGCCGGCGCGCCCATTTTCTTCAGAAGTTTCTGTTCACAGCGGTCTTCGTTTTGCAGGTGTTGAGCACGGGGGAGGACATCGCTGAAGTGGACGATGAGGGCGCGGGCTTCTTCACCAGCGGGCCCAGCCTGGCCGTGGGGAACCTCTTCGGAAGGTACGCCCCGGCAAATAATCCTGTATTTTAGCTAGAATAGTTTCTAGTCACGACAGTAACAGTCCCCGGGGAACAACAGAATCAAAAAGGTAAAGTGACAAATATAACCGCTCCGCAACCGTGTCAACCCTAACCCCAAACTAACCCTACCCGTTCCCCGGGCCTTGACCATATCCTACCTAGAACCATCCTACACAAACCATCCAAAGCTGCTCATGAGACGGGTCGGGAAACAAGTGACACCCATTTCTGCGCTCTACTAACCATTTTTACTTGTCCGCATACAGAGAGACTCCTGCAACAAGCGTCTCTTGGCGAAGTCTTTCGATGATGGACAAGGGAAAATTGCCGCTGGTCACTCTACTAAATCGAATACCAGATCAAGCCTCAACCGCCTCCTCGATACGTCTACTCCAGTGCGTGCAAAGGAGGAACTTTGTTTGTTTGTGTGGTTACCAGCAATTGAGGCGACGCTATTGGTTCCTCATGGTCGCAGGCCAGAGCATCGGTCAAATCTCGGAATTTGTCAAGGGCACGTTCTTGTACTGATAACCATGGCTAACTTGGAATCATTCTGCCATTGCTGCGTGCAGGGCCCGCATTCTGCAAGTGCACGCTGGCGGCTTCGTCCTTCTGCAAGGCTCCACTCTGCAACAAGAAGTACCGCTCTTCGAGTTCCCGACAGCGCCACTCAAAGGGCAGCCGCCAGCGGAAGAGGTTCAAATCGCGGCGGCCGCCATCTGCGACCCTTTCGTGCTGTTCCGCATGACGGACGGAACGCTTCGGATTGGCGAGGGTGACGTCAGCGAGAAGGAGGTGTTTGTTGGGACGGTGTCGTTAGCGGGCGAAGCAGCGGACGGCGTCACGGCGGTGACGCTATTTGAGGACCATTGCGGGTATTTCGGACGTCCAAAAACGGGCGGGGCGTCCGGTGGGAAGAATTCGGACGTCTGTGCAGCAGTTGCGAGGAGCAGCGGGGCAGTAGAAATCTACAAGCTTCCCGGGTTCGAGCTGCTCTACAGGATTATGGACTTCATCCAGGGTCGGCGGGTCGTGACGGACCGGTCAGATACTCTTGGGCCCGTTGATAACGGTCTGCCGGACGTCCACGTGTCCAGCCTCGTCGTCCGGTGTTCGAACAGCAGTGCAGAGCGGGGGCCTAGCCAGCCGTTCCTGTGCGCCGTTTTAAGTTCCGGCGCTCTTTTCGCATACCGGGGCTTTTTAAGCGGCCAGCATGCGCATCAGGGCAAATGTGGGTCGCCACTTTCAGGCGCTTCTCTTGTACAGTCCGATGAGATCGTCAAAGGCAGTAAGCCGTCAACGGAAAGTCATGTAAATGCTAGTACTCCCCCGCAAAGCAAGCGACGTTTAAGGTGGGTGAGAGTTGCGCTGGCTGGGGTGAATGCGATGGAAGACGGAAGTACGGATGGTGCCAAACTGATTCCAAGCTTGACTACGTTCGAGGGGGTGAACGAAGAGCGGGGGGTATATATTTGCGCGCAGCGGCCCGCATGGATTGTGGAGTGCCAAGGCAGGCTGCGGCCACACCCGCAGGTACGCGAAAAGAAACGCTCCAATTAATGCGAGCTCTCGTTCCTGGTTCGGCAAGGCTGGACTGGTGTCTAGTTCGAGATGAGTGTTTTGAGTCTATAGAAGACAGCAGACATAAAAGGAATTTATTGCAACTTTTCGACGTGCATCTGTTGTTGCTAAAGTATCATCTGTGGCACAACTGACAGCAACAAGTGTGCCAGACGCAGGCGCAGGTGCAATACTGAAGGTCAAAATGCCCCGTCATCTGAACATGTGTTCCATTCGTCATCATGCCATGCTTAACGCATTAGCAAGTCTTGCTGCCACGTCTCATGTTGGTGCCGTGCTGCAGCTGTCCGACGGGCCAGTCGCTGCGTTTTCCCCCTTCCACAACGTCCATAACCCACATGGGTTCGTCTACTCGACGCCCACGGTAAGAAGGAGCGTGTATGCTCGACACTCGACTTTGTGTTGTATTAGAAATTGATTCAGGCCTCTTGTGCTTTACAGCCTCCTTGCATGCTGTTTAATTAAAATGAGGTTTTGCAGGCGTCTTCCGATGCGACCTCCAACATGGGCGGCTCATAGGCCCGTGGCAAATCGTTTGTGATTGCGTTTCATCAGTTACAAGATGCACGCTGCAGCCAAGTTGAGCCTTTTCACGTAAAAGTAAGAGCTTCAAGCACACGGCGCAGCCACTCGTTTTCAACGAACCAAAATCCGGTTCTCAGCCCGATCCCGTGCGTCCATGCAGGGTGTGTTGCGCATTGCCCAGATTCCAACGGAGTCCGTTTACGATGCCGGGTGGCCGGTGATCAAGGTGAGATGCTGGCCTTTAAGGCCGGGCTTGCCTCGCAACCAAAAGATGACGGTCAGAGAACTTGGTGCATCTCTTCCCACATGGAATATGGAACATCTTCTGTCCCACACGGCAAAATTGGTGAGTATTATATCTCTTTCCATCGAAATCTGAGAATTGCCAGTGCGCAGTGCAGGGCTTGTCAGGAATCCTCCTGTTCGGGACCCAGACCTTGAGTAGACTCAGTTTTCCCTTTCTGCTGCAGGTCCCGTTGAAGGCCACCCCTCACAGCGTCGCACACTTCCCAGAACCTGACGTCTACGCCGTGACCGTTTCTGTGCCGGTAAGCGCAACCCCTCCGTTCGGGAGTCTCTTATGCCTGAGCCAGACGAGCTGGTGTTTCATAACCTTCACCCCGAAATAGTCATCGCATTGCGACTTTTAGATGACAGAGTACCTTCATTTCTCGTGCACTGTCGCTTTCGAAAGGTGCAGGTTTTGACACAGGACCCCTCATCATAGCGACTACCTTCGGAAGCTGATTCCTGCAGTCTGATGTCCAGGTTGAGCTCCCTTTCAGCCGGCCCCCGGGGACGCCCCCCGAGGAAGCCGCAGCCGAGGACCCGGACGGTGCTGGAGCGCGGGGGCGGCAGGGAGAGGCGGGGCCGGTATACTGCGACCTGGAGCAATTCGAGGTAGGGGGCTGCGTGTGCGAGCGTGCTTCAGGATTCTGGGCGCGTTTATTTCGGTAGGGAATTGGAGCGAAGAGTGTAGGATCCCAACAGGTTTGAGTTTTGTGAGATTAGGGACTAGATGCCTTGCTTGTAGCCTTGGCTCTTCTAGCAAGGTCGCTGCCTCTTTGTTAAAGGTCTAGATAAATCTTACATTCACAACCCACAAAAGCACTCACGGCGAAGTCCCAGCGGGGAATTTCTGCTGTTACGGAAACCTGGGGCTCCAAGCTGTTTCCAGGGGTCTCTCGAACGTCAACGATCAAGCGAGGCGCTAAAGCGCAACGGTTGGGATGGATAGAAACCTGTCTTTCAAAAAGGGCGTTGCGCGCGTTCATTTGACCAGCTCTGTTGCTTGTGCAGCTGCGAGTGCTGGCCCCCGGGAGCTGGGAGATGCTCCAGAGGCTACCTTTGCTGCGCTATGAACACGTGGCAGCTGCCAGCGCCGTCACCCTCAAGGTCAGGATTGCTTTTTGGCAGCCCAGCCTCGTGCTGGGCGGCGTGTTCTTCCTTTCTCTGCTGTTGATCTGAAATAGTATTGCATCAATGCAGGCTGGTAATCCTCGTATTTGCTGTTGATCCGAATATGCAAAGGCTGGGACCCTGGCTTGTATTGTGGAGCAACTTGTCCACAGAGCGGCACTTGTCTTCGTCGTCGACAAGTGCAGCGATCCTCCCGTGCTTAGTGTTACTGGCAGGTCCATGAACCCAACGTCTGTAGGAAACGTACGGCCGGGAAAGGATAAAGCTTTGATTTACTTCAGTGTCAAGAAGCGTTCTGCGAGCAGATTCCTGCGACCGTCCACTCCCACATGTTCTTAGAACGAACCGCAATGGCACCTTTTTTATTCTTGTGTTTGAGTGTCCATCTGTATCGCTCTTGCAGAACATTACCAACGACCAGCGCGATACGCTTTTGGCAGTGGGAACGACGTATGTGTTGGGGGAGGACGCGCCCGGCCAGGGCCGAGTGCTGCTGTATAGAGTGGACAAACAAGAGGACGGAGCCTGGGTGAGCCGCTGCATCGGCGTTGGTTTCGGAATGGGCGGCGGCCGGAAGGGTTTGAAGAGCTTTGCACACCTTGAGATCCTGACTTAAACTGTGCAGGTGTATCAATGTAGGCATTGGATGTCTGCATGCTCTATCGAAACGGCAAAATGATGTCAAGAGCCAGTTAACGTGTAGTGATCAAGGATATATGACCCGGAAGAGAGGATAGGAGGCAAGGCATCTGAAGAGAAGCAAAATCTCCGACAGGATGTCATCGCGTCATGCTCAAATGTGTCTGGCGGCCATGCTCGCACATACCCTAGATCATTTCCGAGCTTTATGCTTGCGCACCGGTATACTCTCACTCGCGTGACGCTCTGATACCTCTTTCCGTGTAATTGGTGACCGACGTGTGCGTGCGCAGCTGACAGCGGTGTACAAGGAGGAGCACCGCGCGGGCATCACAGCGGTGTCGGCAGTGCAGGGCTGCCTCTTGGCAGCGGTCGGGAGCAAGCTCATACTCTACCGCTGGGACGGACAGAGTGAGGGGCCGGGCCTTCGGCTGGGGAACCAATGTTCTTGTGACGGAGCGCTTGTCGTCTGGCTGCGAGTCAATGAAAGTCTGCAAAACGGTTGGATGGTCAGCCCTCTACCGACAAGCCTTTGCTCGAAGGGCATGCTCTGAAGTCTTCCATATCGCACTAGCTGCAGCGATGCAAAGTGGCCCGTCAAGCTGTTCACTTTGTCCAATCTTCTGGAATCTGTTAGGACAGGAGCGACTGTGCAGCTGCAGACATATTGAACGGATGCTAAATTCTGATCTGCCAGCGCCCTTCCGAGCTGTCTCCACCTTTGGATTGAAAGAGAGCACCTGCTTTCTTTTCGCAGCCAACATGATAAGAAGGTTCTAGCATTTGACCCAAGGTGTCCTTTTGTTTGCAGGCCTGGTGACAGCGGCCTTCTTTGACGCTCCTATGTACGTGACGAGTATCACTGCGGTACGCACCGCTGCAACTCGGTTGACGGTATTTCGTTGATTTCGTCGGGCATCACGTTCGCTGCGTTGAGTACAGCTCTCATCATTGCAGCAGTCAGAGTGTGGTGATGCAGCAGAAACTAATGAACGAAGCACTTAAATTTCAGGCGCTCTAACAAGCGAAGATCCAGTGTCGATCCAAATCCCTCTAACGTATTCGAGTTTTGGTTGGAGGTTTTATCCTCTGATTTTTAATCCTTTGCGCCGTCATCCTGCTAACCTCTGGCTGTACAGCGTTGCCCTTCTCTCTTTCTTTTCACTGATCCCGTCTCCCGATCTCACCGCGGTCCCCCCGCTCCTTCCTCCTGCGGTCTTTACGTCGTTGCACGAAAGTGGACGATAACTTGGTTCATCCCGCGTGCGCAGCTCAAGAGCTACGTGCTGGTGGGCGACTTCCAGCGCAGCCTGCACTTTCTGGCGTGGGTGGACACGCCCGCCATGGCGCAGCTGCGCGAGCTCGCTAAGGACTACGCGCCCGCCGCCGTCGCCGCCACCGCCGCGCTCACCGACGGCAAGGCGGTCGCGCTGCTCGCCGCCGACTTCGAGAAGACCATCCGGGTACGGATCTGTTCAACATGTACGGATCGCATGTTGCGCGCGCACTTGGACGGCGATAAATGCTGCTGAACCCAACCCTGGTGTTCCACGCGAATGTCCTTCACAAACTCCGTCGGGAAGTTTCTTCTATCTGGAGATTCTGTCGGCGAGCGCTCTTCGGTAATCTGCTCAGCGTTCTGAAGATTGAAGGGAAACATGCTTCGCTTAGAGGGTGCTAGCAGAACCGTCTCTGCTCCTACCAGAAGCGTGTCCTGCCAAGCACAAAGTCGGAATTGCCTTACCGTCTAAAAGAGGACTTGTTGGACCGAGCCTCGGTTGCCGGCCTGGCGCAGGTGTACGAGTACTCCCCGCCCAGCTTGCAGCTGGTGTGCAAGGCCGAGTTTTATACCGGCGCCGGGATCGCCAAGTGCTTACGAGTCGAGATGACGCAAAACGCCAGGTGCCCGTTCGCCCCTCTCCTGTCCGTTCTAAGATCCTCCTGTGTTTGAATCCTGTGCAAGCTGGGCTTAGCAGCACGTGCTGTTGAACGAGCGGTTCTTATCCGAAGAGCCCATCTTGTAAGTATGAGAGCCTCAAACTTTAAGGTATCAGAATTTCAAAATGTTCTTCCACTCAAACAGCTCTACCACATACTTGTAAGCCGCAGGTTTTGTTTTGGGAGGCAAATCCCACTTCCTGTTAATTAAGTGCACGCTTAGCATCGAAGTTCGGCGTCACGCCGCGTCACGCGGCTGAGACTATGTAATCCCCGTTAGCCTTGACGAAAGCTTCCGGACGTATGCAGGGGTCCCAAACGCCTTCGAAGCGCGTGCTTGTTTGGTACCCTCGACGGCGCACTGGCAACTCTTGCCCCCTTGGACGAAATGACATTCAAGCGACTCCAGGTGAGTCTGCTGAGAACGAGTACAAGCCGCAATCTCCCACTGTTGTTAAGCCCAGGTCTGTAGCGCTCGGGTTGTGCAAAGGGTCGGCTTCTGAGGTCTAGCTATATCGCCGTTAAGGCCTGTCGAGGACTGTCTTTCAATGTAAGATTTTCATCGTATGCTACGCCATGCTGCGCCAATCCAGTCAACATGAGATCACGTATGCTTGAGTACGTTTCCCAAATCTCCATCCCTTTCGTGAGCTTGGCGTTGAGTGCATTCGGCCGCCTCTGAAAAGCCAACCCTGCTTGCCAGGCTCTTTCTCGGCGGTTGAGCGAGACGCTTGACCACGTGGCTGGGCTTCATCCGCGCGCATTTCGCAAGGTCACCGACCGCTGCTCGACAAGGGTGCCACCGCCGGAGACTGTGGCAGACCTGGACGCCTTGTTTGAGTACGTCCTCCAATCTCTGCCCTGAAAAGACTGTGTCGGTCAACTTTATTGCTCTTCTTGTATCTGATGCTGTATAAACCGGT
Source organism: Klebsormidium nitens (assembly GCA_000708835.1). Taxonomy (NCBI): domain Eukaryota; kingdom Viridiplantae; phylum Streptophyta; class Klebsormidiophyceae; order Klebsormidiales; family Klebsormidiaceae; genus Klebsormidium; species Klebsormidium nitens. The sequence goes on from DF237458.1 coordinate 27,111, forward strand.
TGCGTCACATCGCTTGCTTGCGAAGTCGCACTGTTGTGCATCGCATTGTCGCAAAAGTAGTGGGAACGTCAAAAACAGGGTAGAGTAGTAGAGTGGCTCAAGAACCTTTGTGTCTTTGTCACCATGTGTGTTCATCATTTTGAACTCAGCGGTCAGCCGTTTCCGGGCTTCCTTTGGCATCAGAATCTTAGCACCTGCTTTAGATCAAGCCATCCGAGCGCAAGCAACTCGCCGCTTGATGCCAATGCCTCCCGACTCTTGGTTTGCCCATGTAAAACATGGCACATGGTCTAATCGAATCATTTATGTTTGCAAATGCAGGTTTGAGATGCTTTCTCAGGTAGAGCAAGCTACTCTTGCACGTCAAATTGGAACTACTCAAGAGAGGATTCTGGCGGATATGAATGACTTGCGTCTTGGATTGACAGTCATCACATAGCGAGTGATGAAGGTCTCGTCCTAGCAATAGCCGCTGTTGAATCAAGTCAATTGTGGTCGGTTGATCAGACATTCCACTGGTTGTGATCGAAGACGTGACAATCTCACATTTGCCAGTGGCAGAGTGTCGCACTATAATCATATCATGAACTTCGAAGGAATTCGAGTTTCGAAAAACAAAGCTTGCCGGTGATTTGTTGGTAGGGTTGCGGGCCAGCAATGATTGACCGGCGACATCATTGCGCTCGTCGTATCACTGTCAAATTCCATCTGCCGAGTATCCAGTTACCCAGTATATTCAAGGTGACGCCATCACTAGCTGCGGGCGGCCCGGTGCATGCTGCATGCATACATGTCTGTGACGGTTTAATTAACCAAAAGCATACTTTAAATAATGTGACGTAATCATGTCGCGATTATGTCAGGAGCTGCCCGGCTAGCCACTGCGCCGCGGCGCCGCGAGCAGGCCCTTGATCATGCATTTGCATCATATAGTATATGGCATGGGCCGCATGGTTCTGATCGGATTGCCGCCGCGCCCGCCGGCTGATTAATCAACGTACTGCATATGCAAGCATGGATCCTCGATTCGATCATATATGTGGCACATAATCGGTTCAAGTGAAATCTACTAAAGCAGTTCTTAAAAATAGGACTACCCGGGCCATCACACATATGGCATGCATGCTTTGTTTCTCCAACAATCATTGAATTAGATTGAGAAAATCATATGATGTTGTCATGATTATAAGCTGGATACATACATACGTACATATACCGACATACTTCTTTATCATATCGTGCGACATATATATATATAGCAGGCAATTCCGTTTGTGAACATGAATAGAAGGAAAGGATACTTTTGACTTTGTCGAGCCCTTAATATCCTTGATACTTGCACTCAAATCGACGTTACAATGACCGGACTACAATGACGTATACTCATCGATATAAGCTAGCCAGAAAGACGTACCTTATAGTAGTAGACAGTTCTCAATGACTATTTTGAACACGCTCACACGGTGGCGTATTGGCGAGAGATGATCCGCGACATGTGCAGCTCTTTGTCAAACCTAGCAAGCTCCTTCAAGCTCCATTGTACAATGTTCCTTTCTTCCTGTCTTCCCGTTGATTATACACGTTGACTGAAGAGTGTAGAGTGCCGACTTTTTGACTCATTTCACAGACACGCCTGTGTGATTGGACGACTTCCACTCAGGTATCACCTCCGTTTTGCCCGTTTCTGCGTGGCGGCCGGAGTAACATTACATATGGTCGACTTGAGGCAGAGCGGCTGACATGTTCACTTTGCCTCAGATAATAACAACCCGTTGCGTCCGTTGTCAGCTTCCTTTGTGCCCACCTGTCACGACACCGGGGTCGCAAAACCCCCAGCGCCGAAAACGCTGTCGTATGCCATGCTTATAACCAGGCAGCTGACTATGATTCGCGCAAAGCCCTTGCGAGCGGCCTCGTCGCCGCCCTTGTCCTTCTCGGCAAGCTCCGGCCCCAAAATGTTCAACAGGGCGCCCGCCGCACAAACCTGCACCGCACATCAAGAAAGTTACCGTTAACCTAGCATATCCAACCGCTAACGATCGAAGCCTAAAGGCACCGTAATTGGGCAGTGGATTCAGCAAGAACGCATCGAGAATCGCCGTGAACAAAGCACCCACATCAACGATTCGGGCGCTTTCCATTGGCACAGCTTCAGTTAAGGTCTAGTGAAAGATTTGATACCATGGCTACAAAAGATACTTCGTGGATGGTGATAATTTTGGTAGTAACGCACGGCAGATTGTTTCTGCGGACTTGAAAGCTCGCCTTCCAGAGTGCCCTACTTCTCAAAACGGCGGATCTTTGCCCTCCGCGAGCTACAGTGCGAACAACAAAGCCAGACTCACCTACATAGAGTTGTTGCGAATCTTCTCAATCGAGAATTCATCGTACAGCTGCTTAGGTATTTAGATACTCACCTTGACCCCACAGAAGAACGAAGAAGTAAGGAGATAGCGGCTCAACGGCACAATGTACATTCAAGGGAAAGGTTCTCGACTGCCCGGTACGTACCTGCGTCTGCAGCTCTTTGCCCTCCACCAGCAGGTCCGCGAGCGCGCGCACTGCGTCGCTGTCCCCCCGGATCTTCTGCCGGCTCGCCACCTCCCGGCTCACGTTCTGCAACGCCCCGGCTGCGGAGCCGGCAATTGCGGGCTGCGGGCTGCGCAGGAAATGCTCCATGTGAGCGGCTTTTAAAATACTCTGGTCTTGTTGTGAATGTACTTATCTAAGATTGGCCACTTAAGATTCTACTTCTTCTCCGCGTAAAATATTCCTCGAAACAAGGCGCAATCCCTCTGTGTACTTTGCGATTACGTCGAGGTGGTCCTTACTTGATCTCACCACGTATAAGCTGAGGGTGCAGGAAAGAAAAACTCACATATCGGCCGTCTCAAAGTAAAGTAATCGATCTTGAGAATATTCTCTGACAAGTCTTTAGGTGCGAACGTTAGTCGAACCCGTGCATACACAAGTTGCAGACATTCTTATCAGTTTTCTTCGAACTCCAAACCTCAAAAAGAAACGCAGTGATCGAAAGAGAGAGAGAGCGAGAACTTGCTGTGCGGACCTTCGGAGGAGCTTGATAAGAGGCGGAATTCCGTCCTTCCGCCGGATGATGCGGATGGAGTCAACGTCGCTGCTCATATTGTGAAGGGCCCCAACGGCTCGCGTACGAACCTGTAAACAACACGCAGTTCTCTTGCGTTGATTCGAAAGCAAGCAGTTTGGTCTGATTACATGAGAATATATTAGCGGACGCCCTGTCAGGTTCCTGCAAGCACCCCCCTGGTTCGGATTCTAGCAGTCATCCAGGTCTGATTGCGGACGCTTGAGTTTCCGTGTCAACGAAGGGTGTCGTAGAAGGTGAAGTAAAACAATTTCTGGGCCGCAACTCTCCAGCTCGTACAGCAGCTCCCTGATCACGTCGTTTGTCTGGCGATGTCCAACAGCATGAGTCTTGTCCAACAAGGATCTTTCGCAAATTCATTACCGAGCCGCTCTTTTCCCAGATGGAATGCATGAGTCCTTCCCATTGAAATCGTGGCGTCTCGATGCCTCATGATTCCGCACGCCCTTGCGTCCCAGACCCTTGACACTCACCTTGAGGCTGTCCGACGCCAGGAGGGAGATGAGCGGGGGGATGGCGTCCGCTTCCCGCACCACCGTGCGCCCCTTGGCCTGGAAGCACACGCTCTGCAGCGCGCCGGCCGCGTTCGCCTGGAGGTCCTTGTCGGCAGCGCCCAAAAAGTTGACCTGCAGATTGAGTAAATAAATGTAGAACTCGGCAATATGTCTATGAATATTTTCTCAAAGGAGCTCTGGCCGCTCTTGATCCTGGTGGAACGCCAGGCGCGGGCGGCAGCAGCAGAGCGAAAGCCTCTCCCGGAGAATGTTGAAGGATACGTTTCTGGCCACCATGCCTAGGTAGTTCCCTACTGGACCCCTGAAGGAAAACTTGAAGCCCAGTTGAAAATCTTGTGCGTATGGCTATTTCGATAGCCTTGGCGAGAAAACACCTTGGCTCTTAGCAGCACTTAGCATGATGCCGCCTTTCCCTCCGAACCCGTGCGGATCGAGCCCGTTTCACTTGAGAGCTGAGTCCCTGCAGAAAAGATCAGGAGCCCAGCACCAGCAGCGACCCTAGAGACTGCCCTGGCAGACCATCGAACACTGACGTCAGCATGATGTATGCACACTCACCAGTGGCGCAGTCCCCTGGTGCTGCAGCACGACTTCCACATTCTCCCTCTCGTAGCACGCGTTCAGGATGACGTTTGCGCCCTCAGCGGCAATGCGGTTGTCCACTTTGCCAGGCGCCTGCAGTCGTGTTTGTCACGAGGATGTTCGCTGAATGCATACTCCCTTGTAGAACGATTTTACAGGGAAACAACTATACAATCAAACTTAGCACGGCACGGCCTTGCTGAGGGCTGAACGCAACCAACAAAGGCGATGCTTAGCTTTTGAGTTGGCTTCGAGCAGAGCTGGTGGGTGAGGGAATTTGCGGACACGCAGAGTACCTTATTCCAACTTCAGGGTGGCTATTGATCCCCGTGCTCTACACACTGCTGACTACAAGTGGTTACCAAGGGCAAGAGTCGTGAGGACAAGACTGAATCTGCTGAAAAGATCGCAACAAGAAAAGGTGCACCAACAAATCGAATCCTCGTTGACTTTTCCCGATTTGGGACAGAGCCCCTTACATGACCATAGCGCCACATTACATATGCGCAACGTTTTCAGTGGCTCGAACATGCCAAAATGCTTCCAGATTTTCTACCTGCAGAAAGCGCATGACGGCCTGGATCGCCCCTCCGCGCTTCTCGTCCCCTCGCATGGCTAGCCGGTTCGGCTTCTTTCGGGAGAGGATCTTGAGCGCTTTTAATGCTGCGAGTGCCAGCCCCGGGTGCTGCTCGATGCCTGGGTCCTTGAGGAGCGACACCAGGCGGTCGAGCGAGTCCGCATTCTGACAGGAAAAAGTAGATTGGCGTGTACGCAAATAAAAGCTCTTTCACCACTGCAAGGACTAAAAGCCTGTGCTGCTCTCTGCCAGGCCCCCTGCATATATTCACACAAGTCTGTGGTTGTAAGACACTGAAGTTGTGGCATGGCAGTGGACTTGTGGCATCAACAGTAGTAAGCTGAGCACTTTATGGCTGCCATGGCTCTTTGTGGGTGCTGCTTGGTTCCAGCTTCCTTTGGAGCTTATCAACTTGAGGAGGTTGCGGAAGCATGGCGTACTGGCCCTGCAAATAATGAGCTTGAGCAGCTTTCGGCTGCCGACGAGCTCTTGCTATTCAAGCGCCGAGGTTTTGAAACAAAGGGTCACTTTTCAAGCTTAAGAATTCATGAAGGGAGCGTAATCGAGTGAAAGTTCATGTACAACTTGGGTGAACTATGTGATGCAGCATATGAGTGGAGACTATGTGCAGCATTGTCATGGGCATCTGAATCTAAGGCAGGCAAGTTCTTAACCTTCTACCTGCTCTGACAAGTGCCGTTCCAAAATGTAAATGCAAAGTACTCTGAGCCCAGAGGATTTCCTGAGTCTCCTTTGCTGTAATGATTTTGTAATACTGCAAACCGTTTAGCCTGATGGATCGTATTGCCGGGCTAAGATAGCCTGGTTTCCTTCACAGGAGCTTTCACTTGCAAGGTATGTGACTTCTCTGCATGCTCAGCTTTTGAACTCAGCTCAAGCACGAACTGGACAAAACCTCAAAAGTTTTATATCCTTTGCTGAACAAAGTCTGCTTATAGTCCACCACCACCAATACAACAAGAGTATCTGCGAAATGCTCATTTCCAAATGAAAATTTGGCACCAGTGAGGACGATATTGAGGTGCCACCATCTCCTTCATTCACCCATAACAGCAGTAAGGAATGCTGAACGTGGATTTGAGTGAACGAAAAATTCTTAGCCTTGGGCGCCTGTCCACCTGCGGCCACATTTTTAGTTGGGCAATACATTATACTCTGGATGCAAAACTGTTTGCCAGATCAGAAGTCAGCTCACCTGGTTCCTAAAATTTGGGCTTCGGCCTGGGTCCTCGTTTGCGGCCACAAACGTCTCCAACAGCGCCAGTAATCCTGCGGCATTGCTTGGCTGGAGTCGATTTACGCGGACCAAAAACGCGTCAACATCCGTCCACGACATGGCGCCTCTCTTGTACCCTGTTACTTCAGTATCTTAAACATGGTAGTCTTGCTGTTAAATGCTTGTGAACCTGCAACTCTTTTCTGACTTCAAAGACTACAAGTCTGGTATTTGACAGCCGTGCGACTTTATCGTAGACGCGAAGCACTCACAGCTTTGGGCCCGCGCTAGAGCAGTGCCCGTCCTGACCACAGTTTCCGCAGCTGTGGAAATGCAGCCAGCTGGAGCCAGGGAGCATCTGTTCTTCTTGGGAGGCTGGCTAAACGAATTGAGAAGAGCAGAATTCAGCTTGTCTTCTTTGGACCATCGGCAGTCTTTGAAAGCAGCATCCAGGGGGCCACGATCAAATTCAAGCTGCCTCCCCGCATCAGGGATCCCGCAATGCAGTCGTCACCACTTTGTGCGACAGGAAAAATGCTGTTGTCAATCAAATGGTTTTCAGCGAGCTGCAAAGAGCCGGGAGAGACTGAGAAGTGTAAGGATGCCCATGCCCTGAATCTGCCCAAGCTTTATAGCTATGTAATACTGTATAATATCAGTATCAAAGTCTCAGCTGCAAAGTGCGTGTGAACGCACGCCTGCGTTGCCGATAGACCACGTCCGTCGATCAGTCCTGGCAAACGTCTGTGAACCGTCGAAAAGCCTCTTGAGTCTCGCCAGGCCTTTGGAGCTTAGTGCCGGTGGAGAGCTTCCAAGAATGAGAAGCTTGCACAAAAACTTTCCTAGTCTCAAGAGCCGGGCCTAGCAATGTAGCATTTGGAGCCTACTAGCAGGAGCTCGTTTCGAGCTCCTCACGCCGCAGTGCTTGCGAGAAGCCTGCTCATTGGCAGCTAGGTTCCAATTTGGCTGAATATGCAAGAACTGGCTCAAGAAGAGCTATGCTGGAATGATGGTCTGAGAAGAGGCGAGGGTAAAACCCAGCACATTGGAGGGCGGCAAGCCCTCAACAAGAGAGAGCGGATGTGCAGATCGTCTAGTCCTGTGTTCTAGTCAGTCTTCCCTCAGTTTAAGCAATCCTAGTCAGTCTGAGAAGGCCTAAGGTAAGCGGGGCTGAAAGGGCCTTTGGACAGCCAATATGGCCCTCGACGGCAGGCACCGTTGGGTGGCGCAGAAGGTGAGCTCTTCCTCTGTTGACACCAGCAACTTTCCTCCGCAATTGTCACATGACGAGTGAAGTCAGCTGCTCACATGATTGTTGAGAGCGCACGACCGCCACATTTTTGGGTCCTGATCATCACTGCTACATCTCCTCGGTGCTAACCAGGCACTTGGAGGCACTTTTGTAGGAGCAAATGAACATGCTGGCACTGCGTGAGGTGCGCCTGAGCATTACACCACTCAAGGGGCACAGCAGTTTCTCTGCTTGCGGGTGCCTGCCTTTCTTGCGTTGTCCTGATTATGTGGAAGAACATGTTGCTTGCAGCTAATGGAGTCATTCGAGCTCATTGATTCGAGCATCGCTCTAAGCTTCTTCAGGTGAGCTGCATGCCACCCCTGTGATGGTGATTCAAACTCAGAGCACTTGCAATCTCGTTGTAAGAGTGGGTCGGTTGAGGGGTTCCAACGCACTGTGCCTGATTATACATACTTGTGAATAGTGTTCAGGCAATTCAGATCAAGCTGGTAGACTGCAAAAGATCAAGTAAATCCATCTGGGAGCAACTACATCGCTCCAATCAGCAAAACATGGTGCTTCAGCCCTTTGAGATTATGATCACATATGCACGAGGCATTACTAGCACCGGTGCTTCCAAACAGGTATTTGGCGAACGCTTGCATTCGACTACGATGAACGCAATAGGATACCAGAGTGAAAGCGAGCAAAGTGCCGTTCTGTGTAGAAGGTGGTTGAAACCCAGCAACAGCCTACAAAACCGCCACACCACCGTTCCAGGGCCCCATCGAGCTGCATCTATTTGCAGATAGCACCTTTGATATACAGCCCTCAGGGCCAGACAGTCAGCAGTAACCATCGGCTAATCCTGCTTTGCAGAATCAGCGTTGCAAAATACCAGCCTTTGTATGCAGCTCCACTGAGTCCAATGCCGCCCAGATGAGCGCCTTCTTTGAGGGCACCGGCCCTCCCAAGATCATCTTCTACTACCAGGTCCCTGAGATGCTGAACGCGGAGGGGGACTTTGTGCGGCAGGGGGAGATCCCAAAGCTTAGCCTCAACACCTCAGATGTGAGTGGTCGCCCTACTGGGGCACGCCGGTCAGTAGCCTTGGGCAATCAGATGGTGCTTCGCCAAGTGGCTGTCCTGCTTGCGACTGAAACAGTTGCAAAGTACGAGCTTGAGTACTCTGAGTGCCGACCGTTCTACATTTGCGCATTGTACTTGTGCAAACTCAGGCAGGCCATACGTTGATGAAGTTCTGCAATCAAGTCGCACAGCTTCTGCAAATCCGAGATTGAGCATTATTGAGCTGGCGTACAAATCACGCAGGATGCTCAGGGCCGCTACTTGATTAGAAAAGTGCACACTTGTAATCCTGCAAAAGGAGAGGCCAGAATGAAGGTAGAGAAAAGGACTGCATTGCGGACTCCTACCGTGGTTTCCTCCCAGAGAATTTTCTGACAGATCTATGTACAATTGTTTCAGGTTGACAGCCTTCGAGGCAAAGCTGTGTACTTTATCCGCAACTGTCCCAAAGCTGTGGCTGAGAAGACAGTTGAGCAGGATTTACTGGTAAGCTGCCCAACATTTATATTGCCTAAAGACACTGCTCGAGGGCAAGGTGCGGGTGCTTGCTAATTACCCTCTGAAACCAATGTTTGTGTGACGCGCATAGGGTTTGCTTCTTGACTGCTTCTTGACTGGGTCCAATTGGACCGGACCCAGTGGACATGCTTTCCTTGCCATCAGCTTCCAACGGGAGCCCCTGAACATCGAGTCTCAAGTGCCCCAAGGCAGAACTAAACCCGTCGCGCCTCTGGGGTATGCAGATGGGTGAAATCTGCCGGGGGGCGCTCGAGAGCTTCCGCCAGCTCATTGCTGACGTGTACCTGCCGACGTTCAAGGAGCAGGCGACGTGGGGCAAGTGCACGGAGGAGAACGTGCAGGAGTTTCTACAGGGCGCGCTCAAGTATGGACAGACGCTGAGCGAGGCGGTCAACAGCCTGCAGGGGGGGGTTGAGCTGCGCAAGCCCGACAAGAGATACGTGGACGGCATTGAGCTCAAGCCACAGGCGTTCAACAAGGCGGCGGCGGATGCAGAGGTGGCCGAGCATTTCGAGCAGGTGCGCAGAGTTCCTATCTATCACTAAAAGACTCAGAAGAGAAAGTGCTGAAAGAAAAATGAGACTTGTTTCGAGGTGGCTTACGTATGGACCTCCCTAGGAGCGGTCACGGTTTTGGCGAACCCTCAAAGAATGTTGATCTTGGGCCCTCTGGAGGAGGTCTAGATGAACCTTAAGGTTTCATTGGAAACGACGCTGAAGTCATTTCTTCCTCAATCTTGAATAGCCAATGTCAGCTTTGCAAACTGTGCGGAAGCGCACGGCGTGACAGATGGGCTGTTCTCCGCTCGTTGGTAGTTGCCCAGCGCTTGCGGCTCCTTCCAACAGCATGGGAACGATCTGAGCCGATTGTTTATTGGACCTTCTAAACCGTCACACCCTCACACCCTCCCCATGCACAGGTGCTGGACGAGTGGTGCACGCAGACGGAGCGGTTGCTGGAGGAGGCGGACGACGGGCGCAAGGACGGCGACATGGCCGGACCGGACACAGAGCTCGAATACTGGCGGCGACGAATGGCCAAGTTCAATTCCATCACCGAGCAGCTCAAGAGCAAGGTGAGAGTGCAAGCTCCGTCATGGGCTTTGAAGCGCGGGCAGCAAGTGCGGCAAACAATACGGTTAACTCGTCGCTCCTTTACTTCTGGGGTAGTGTTTTGCTTTTCCCGCTGGAGAGGCCCGGTAGACTCCTGGCAGCGCACTTGGAGGATTTAGGAGCCTCTGGCTTGCCGAAACCTTTGGGCCGTGTCCCGATCGGCTCCAATCCGTTTGCAGGAGTGTAAGCTGGTGATGGGCGTGACGATGGCGGGGCGAAGCAAGGCCCACCGGAACTGGAAGGCGATCGACACGCGGGTGACTGATGCGGCGAACGAGGCCAAGGACAACGTCAAGTATCTGACGACCCTGGAGAAGAGCCTGGAGCCCATGTACACCGGTGAGCGCACGTATACTTTCGAAAGAAGTTTCCTGAGCGGCCGTTATTGCAGAATCTCTCTAGCCGTACTGGACGGAAGGCTCCTGCTTGGCCTTCCATAAAAAGTTTCCTGGACCCGCGCTTGTCACTGACTGACGTCTGAGGCGAGAGGCTTCCTGTCGGTAGCCGCAAATCAGGAACAAAGCTGAAACAGAATGGAAGGAAGCAAGTTGCTTTCACGTCCTTGTGGGGTACTCTGGCTTACACCAGAATTAATCTACGCCCTGCCTTCTGACGGTTGCTTTGGCCGTCTAACAAGGTGAAATGGCATCACAAGTTGTGTGCCACCACCGCCCCCTTGCTGACCGCCAAACCTGGACAGATTTTGCCCCAGCATTTCCCCACTTTTCCCTTCGTAGATTTCAGGTCCTCAGCGCTTTTTGTACTGTCCTTGCAGGCATCCCGCAGGCGATCATCGACAGCCTGCCGGCGCTGATGAACAACATCAAGATGATGCACACGATCGCGCGCTACTACAACACGCCGGAGCGCATGACCACGCTCTTCGTCAAGGTGACCAACCAGATGATCACCAAGTCCAAGGAGTTCATCACCGCGCCCGGCAAGCTCTGGGACCAGGACAAGCAAACCCTGATCGCTAACCTCGGGTTATGCGTCCGGCTGAACGAGCAGTACCAGGAGCAGTACCGGCTAACCCGCGACCGGCTGCTAACCCAGCCCAAGGGCAAGCAATTTGACTTCAACGAGCAGCGCATCTTCAGCCGGTTCGACCTGTTTTGCAAGCGGGTGACGAAGCTGGTGGACATGTTCACGACGGTGCACCAGTTCAGCACGCTCGCGCAGCACAGCCACATCGAGGGCCTCGCCGACATGACCAAAAACTTCTTCGCCATCGTGGACGAGTTCAAGAAGAAGCCCTACGACCTGCTCGACTACATGAAGAGCCAGGTGAGGGCCGCACCTTGCAATCTCCAATTTCTGCTGTCACATCTGCATTCTTAGTTCCAAAACATGAAGCGGCAAAGAATCTAATCATTTTAGTAGCGACGTTTCAAGGCTCCGAAGTGGAAAATGCGAGGCGTGCCTTTCCAGTGTACAGGGCTATGGTGCGGTTCGGATCCTCGGTACGAGGAAATGCTTTCTGGCAGAACACTAGACTTATCGAACATACTCGAGTTGATTCCTCCCAAAACCGAGAGCTTTTCCGGCGCCTGCAGCCCAACAGGAATGAACTACGTCAGAGGCAGATTGGACGATGCGAGCCTCGCAGAGTTTCTTGTTTCAGCACGCGGCTCACAGCGCTGATTATTCCGCTTTTTCCCGCGGCAGTTTGACCGCGACTACCTGGAGTTCAACGTGAACATCAGCGACCTGGAGGCCGGGCTGCAGGGCTTCATCAACGCGAGCTTTGAGAACATCACGTCCACCGAGCACGCGCTCAGCCTGCTGCGCCAGTTCCAGGCCATCCTGCAGCGGGACACGCTCAAGGCAGACCTCGAGGACAAGTGAGCTGACCAGCGAGTGCTCCCTTTCATATTGCATGCGAATGAATCTGAAGGCCAGGAGTTGTCTTTGCAGACAGCCGTTCGAGTCGGTTCGCGACGCATACGCGCCGGAATACGAAGCCTCAAATTTGATTTTTAATGTTTCCCTTTATCTGTCGGTGGATCCCGGGCGCTTTCTTCCGCGCTAACTCCAGACTATGATGAGGATTATAGGATAACGCTTAGCTGGATTGTTAGGGCTGACCTCAGGCGATGAGGTCGTTGAGCGCTAATCTTCGATCCTGCGAAGCTGCGGCTGGACTGAAGTCCCTACATGCTGAGTCCGGGAGTTTTGGGCGCGCAGGTACATGGTGATCTTCCAGAACTACGGGCTGGACCTGGAGGCGGTGCAGAAGATCTACGAGAAGTACAAGCACGCGCCGCCGCTGGTGCGCAACGCGCCGCCCGTGGCGGGCAGCATCATGTGGGCGCGCCAGCTGCTGCGGCGGATCGAGGAGCCGATGAAGAAGTTCGCGCACAACAAGACCATCATGGCCACCAAGGAGTCCAAGCGCATCATCAAGACCTACAACAAGGTCGCCAAGGCGCTCGTCGAGTTCGAAACGCTCTGGCACCAGGTGCGCACGGGCTGTGGAATTGTTAGCCTTCAGGTCTGGATGCCAAGGACTCCAGCTTCTTACTTGAGAGTTGCCGCAAGCGTCCGTGCCATCTCTGTGTGGCTTGAGTTGCAGGCAACTGCGCCTCTGCTTGAAAGGAGGGAACTTAAAACCGGCATTTTTGAGGGCAGAGAGCGACTGAACTTTTGTTTTCAGCGAAAGCATCTCACCTTGAGATACTTTTTCGTTTCCACTCCAGCAAGTTTCCAATCCACTCTCTCGTCCTGGATGAATCTGAGGGCGCATACTGTCGCGAGCTGCACCTCTTGACACATGTCGCTTCCTCACAGGCGTGGATCCGGAGCGTGGACGCAAGCAAGGCGGGGCTGCAGGCGACGCTGATCGTGCGGCACCCGGAGAGCGGGTCGCTGCTGGTCAACTTCGACAAGGAGATCATGCAGCTGATGCGCGAGACCAAGTACCTGCAGCGCATGGGCATCGAGGTGCCCGAGGCCGCCAAGATGGTGCTCCTCCAGGAGGAGAAGTTCAAGTACTACTTCAACCAGCTGAGCTACGCGCTGCGCGAGCACGAGCGCGTCATGAGCGCGGTGCTGCCCGTGACCAAGCCGCTGCTGGGGCCGCACCTGGACGACCTGGAGAAGAAGATCCAGCCCGGCATGTACATACTCACATGGACCTCCATGAACATCGACGGGTGAGCCGCCCCGCGGGCTGCGTCAGGAAGATTCCCTTTCGGTACTTGTTTGCGCTTCTGAGAAAGTTGAGGAGTCCGAAAGAAGGCACGCTCCCATACTGCAAGGACACTGCAAAGGTGGCGGGGTCGGTCGTGGCCCTGAAAAAGATAACCAGCCGTCCGCGTGAAGAAGCTTTTCT
>DF237458.1:40897-67209 GCA_000708835.1 Klebsormidium nitens
ACCAGCCGTCCGCGTGAAGAAGCTTTTCTGGTCGTACTTAGCTTTGTGTTGCTGTCATTAGATGCGCGCCTTTGCTGACCTTTAGCCGTGGAGCCTCTTTGCGGAAACCACTTGCATGTGATACGCGCCAAGAACAGATGTCAAGTCAAAGTGTCTCGCATCGAAAAGCAGCACACTTAACCCGCGATTTTCTTTTCGTCAGGTACCTGCACCGCATCCACAACGGGCTGCAGCGGCTGGAGGATTTGATCCGCAAGATCAACGACATCGTGGACAACCGCATCGACGCCAATCTTAAGGCCATCAGCAAGAACGTGCTGATCGACCTCCCGCCCGACCGCTCCTTCACCTTCGAGGACTTCGTCACCACGCAGTCGCGCTTCATCAAGCGCCAGTCCGAGTTCATGGAGATCAGGAACCGCGAGGTGAGCGCTCACCCGGGTTGAGAAGGAGCCCGAGATCTAATGTGGCTTACTACCTTCGAAGCGCAAATGATCGTTCCAAGAGCAGCGCGAAGAATTTCCAAATTGCGAATCTGAATGTTCTAGCATCGCAAGTGTCTGCCTCGTCTGTAACTCAGCTTCGGTTCTCCTGGTGACGCTCAACGCTCAGTCACTTGTTCCTTCCTCCGCAAACCTGACTTCAGAGGAAATGCCTGTTCGGTGAAGCATAGCTCAGACTATTCGGTCTGGAGGAGCAGAAGCAACTTTTGCCGGTGTGCAAAAGAGGAGAGGTTACTGCTGCGAGACTCGATGCTTATAACAAGTAGAGGCTCAAATCAAAGCTCGCACGTTTTGCCAGGTGGAGCGCGCCGTGAGCGATCTGATCGAGCTCGCGGCCGGCTTCCCGCGCGAGAACGAGGACATGCACATCCCCGCCGCCGAGGTTGCCCGGTTCAAGAACTACTACAGCAAGCTCATGTACCAGGCCATCCTGGCGGCGACCAAGAACTCGTTCAACAAGATGAAGAGCCGCCTTGGGTGAGATATATAAGCACTCCCGCTCCTTCAGATTTGCAGCTTGAGGAGCAGCCGACCTGAGGCTGAAGCTGGAGAAGGTTGTGTCGGACAAGATTCTGCTTCGTGGTCTTGTGCTTGGCAGGCTTTTGATTGTGAAGCCTTCGCTCGACGAAGAGCTCGTCGGGGTTGTACGAATTGCAATCTTTATCCCGCAATGCGTTCGATATCGTTGCAAGATAGGCGGAAACGAGCACCTGCAAAGTATCTCGCTGTGGCTGCTTTTAGGCCCAGGTTTGACTTTGCTAAGCTGCCACCACCTTTAGAACGAGGCTAAATCAAATTCACTTTGTCCGCAGGTCGCGCGTGTCGGGCGGGTTTTTGTTCGTGGAGCGGCCGTTCTTCGAGGTGGACGTGGAGCTGACGATCCCGAACGTGAGCATGAACCCGTCGCTGGAGGACATCCAGGACGCCATCAACACGACCGCCAAGAAGGTGCTCTCCTGCTCCAAGGAGCTGCGCGCGTGGAACGCGGAGCACACGTCCGGGAACAGCCCCAACAGCTTCTTCGACTACCTGGCGTCCGACAAGGAGATCGTGAAGAGCGTGCTGCTGCTGACGGGCAGCATCGAGGGGACGAAGCACCAGGTGATGGCGTACGTGTCCATGTTCGACAAGTACAACTTCCTGTGGAAGCACGACATGCAGGCCGAGTACAGCGAGTTCATGAAGACGCAGCCCACGCTGGAGGCCTTCGAGAACGAGCTGCGCAAATACATGGCCATCGAACAGGTGCGGGGCTTTCTCGCTGGCTGGTTTGTTGATTGCAGCGACATGATGCTGGCGGGAAACGGGCTGCGGTAACGGTCCGCATCATCCACCTGATTCTTGCCGGCTGCTTGCAGCAGATTTGAAAAGCATACGCTGTTCTTGACCTGGATGCTGCGGCTTCCGCGTGAGAGGGAACCTGATCAAAGACTTACAAAATTGTGAAGAAGGGCAATATGGTATTCACTGGGGCATCGAGTAGCCCCAAGGAAGGCGAGGATTCAAGAGGAGTCAAGAGCA
This sequence comes from Klebsormidium nitens, assembly GCA_000708835.1. NCBI lineage: Eukaryota > Viridiplantae > Streptophyta > Klebsormidiophyceae > Klebsormidiales > Klebsormidiaceae > Klebsormidium > Klebsormidium nitens. The sequence goes on from DF237458.1 coordinate 42,922, forward strand.
GCTTCTGGCACAACTGTTGTTCCCGGCCACCGTCTTCTTCATCTTGGAGTTGCAGTAATCATATCCCAGTTCCGTTCCAGGTTGAATTTAGACTTAGCAAGAAGTATTTGAAACCCCTGCAGGAGATTGCAATGATTGCACCGGTGCACAACATCGGCGCAATCTCGCTGGAGACGCAGCCCATGAAGTACAGCTTGAAGGCGGAGGCGGCGTCGTGGAAGGCGCAGTTCGCCAAGAACCTGCACCGCCAGGGCTTCGAGGACCTGAAGGCCATCAACAACTACATGCGCGAGACGACCATCAAGCTCGCGCGCCAGGTGCAGGACCTGGAGGACGTGCGCGCGGTCATGGGCGTGCTCAAGGAGATCCGCGACCGCGAGGCCGAGATCGACGCCATCCTCACGCCCATAGAGGAAATGTACTCCCTGCTCATGAGGTGAGCGGCAGGGCGTTTCTGGAGATGCTTCGGGCACTAGGCTAGAAAATGGAGGCTCAGAAGGTGGACAAAGTACGACGGCCCGCGGCGGAGGTATGGATAACCGATTTGGTTTCCTGAACCGATTTGGTTTCCTGGTCCCAAGTTGCGAGGGTCTCGTCATCTCAAAAGAAATCTGGCGTTGATGCACGGCTAGGTCTTCAGGCCAATTCATTCGTCTCTCCGCACATGAGATCCCGCGGGCGTCAATTTTGTGAATAAGGTCGAGAAAGAGGGAAGGCAAAGCTGACCATTCCAAGTTTTGCCACGTAGAGACTCCAACTTTTCTTATGCTGACTAGAACCCCGGTCAAAACTTCAGATGCCTGTCGTTGTGTGCGTCAGCTCTTTACATGCGAGCGACATACGAGTGTATATCCTGGGCCAAAATCACATTCGAAAGTGACAGTTCAGTTTTCACAACCTGAAACCCCTGCGCTCCGCAGGTACGAGGTGCGCGTGCCGAAGGAGGAGAGCGACCAGGTGGGCGACTTGCGGTACAGCTGGAAGAAGCTGCGCAAGCTGGCGGTGGACGTCAGCGACGGGCTGGCCAAGCTGCAGGTCGGCTTCAAGCGCGAGCTCATCAAGGAGGTCAAGGCCTTCGTCACGGACGTCACCGCCTTCCGCGCCGACTTCGAGGCCAACGGGCCCATGCTGCCCGGCCTCACGCCCGCCGAGGCCGTCGACCGCCTCAAAAAGTACCAGGGCCTCTTCGAGGTGAGCTTCCGGATGATTGTGTTGCTTTTGCTCCCTACTATCCTTTTTCTTCCAAAAGTGTTGCTCGACCTTTGCATGCTTTACCTGCATCAAGACGCTGTCTCTTGCTTCTCCTTGGTGATCTTCTCTCACGACTGTACCTTTGCACGAAGCTCTTGCCTTTGAGGGCACTCTGTCAGCCAGTCAGCTGCCTTCAGTTTTGACACGATACACCGCTTACGTGGCCGCAGGTGCGCAAGCGCAAGTGGGTGAACTACAGCAGCGGCGAGGAGCTGTTCGGTCTGCCGGTGACGGCGTACCCGGAGCTGGAGCGCACGGAGAAGGAGCTGCTGCTGCTGGACCGGCTCTACAGCCTGTACACCTCCGTCATCTCCACCATCAACGGCTACGCCGACGTCTTCTGGGTCGAGGTCGTCTCCGGCATCGACCACATGCAGGAGCAGGTCCTCGGATTCCAGGTGGGCACGTCGGGCGAAGGAGCAAACAAGTCTCTCTCGGATTTTAAGAGCAGATTCGCTATTCTAGATCGGCTGCGGTAGCCTTTTAGTTCAAGCTCAATAAGGAGCTCGTCTCTCTGGGCCAGGCTAGCGAGAGTCGGCATCCTTGTGTTCAACTAAAAGCAGGTGCCATTGTGATTTTCAACTTTGTGATTCTTGAACAGAAGTTGTAAATTCATCGAGTCTCCGAGTAAGCTACTAGAGGTTTCTCCGATGAAGCTTTCTCGATGCGGAATGTCCTGGATGACGTGGGTGTTACATGGCCCGCTGGCTCTCTTCCTGCAGGACGCGTGCAAGAAGCTGCCCAAGGCGCTGCGCGACTGGCAGGCGTTTGAAGTGTGCCGCAAGACCATCGACGACTTCCTGCAGCTCCTCCCGCTGCTGCAGCTGCTCTCCACCAAGGCCATGCGCAACAGGCACTGGATGCAGGTGAGCGCGGGGAATAGCAAAAACGTTTCAAGTTATTGAAGTTCCTGACAAGCAAAGAGGGTGCAAGTTGATACTGACCCGTAGAGGCTGCATTTTGACTGCATTGCGTCCAGATGGCAGGCTGGCTCAAAGGTCACGGCAGGTAAAATCAGCATTTGGCAGGATACTCACATATCGACGGTGGCTTTTCTTCCTCTTTGGGAAGCTTACAGGCTGCCTATTTTGCCAAAAACGAAGAAGCTAAATTCTTAATCTCAAGTTGGATGAGCCTTGACCAACCATTGTTTGTCTCCTTTCCAGTTGATGCACACGACGGGCAAGACGCTGAACTTGGCGGAGGACGTGCTGAAGCTGGCGCACCTGCTGGACTGCGACCTGCTGTCGCACGCGGAGGACATCGAGGAGCTGTGCACGGCGGCCGTGAAAGAGGAGCAGGTGGAGAGCAAGCTGCTGGCGATCGCGGACGAGTGGGCGGAGCAGATGTTCACGTTCAGCAACTACAAGGCGCGCGGCCTGGTGACGCTGAAAGCGGCGGAGACGGCGGAGGTGGTGGAGCGGCTGGAGGACAGCCAGATGGCGCTCGGCTCCATGGCGGCCAACCGGTACAGCGGGCCCTTCAGGGAAGAGGTCAACGGGTGAGGCGCGCCGAAGGCCGCTGTTTTAGTCAGAACCGATTGCAGCAACGGATCTTGAGGTGACGAGAAGCTTGCTCCCAAGGGTTTCTGGATGTCCAACTTGCAGGAGGCTAAAGCAGGGGCCAAAGAAGAGTAGTAAAGACAAAGTGGTACCTTTACGTCTGGCACTTTCTAACGACCGAAAATCGAAGTAATTGCGGAACCTTAAAACTTTCCAGTCGCCAGAAGATGATTTAAGCAAACATTAGTCCCGAACATCCTGGCCGGTCATAGTTCTCCCCCAGGCCTTGTCATCGAGTGCAACTAACAAACTCTGCTCGAAACTATCAATGGTATGGGTACCCGGCGACGATCTGATTCGCCGCCTCGCTCAGCCGTGATCTGAGTAGATTGTAGTCCCCGGCATTCCCCTCACTGATCCCTGCCCTCGTTTTCTCGTGCCCGCAGGTGGATCGTGAAGCTGTCGACGGTGAGCGAGATCATCGAGATGTGGATGCAGGTGCAGAACATGTGGATGTACATGGAGGCCGTCTTCTCGGGCGGCGATATCGCGAAGCAGCTGCCGCAGGAGGCCAAGCGCTTCCAGAACATCGACAAGAACTACATGAAGATCGTGAGCAACGCGTTCGACGTGAAGAACGTGGTGCAGACGTGCTACGGCAACGAGCTGATGAAGAACCTGCTGCCGCACCTGACGGAGCAGCTGGAGCTGTGCCAGAAGAGCCTCTCCGCGTACCTGGAGACCAAGCGCGCCGACTTCCCGCGCTTCTACTTCGTCTCCGACCCGACGCTGCTCGAGATCCTGAGCCTGGGCAGCGACCCGCAGGCCGTCCAGCCGCACTTCCAGAGCGGCCTCTTCGACTCCGTCGCCGCCGTCACCTTCGACCGCGCCGACAAAACCAAGATCACCGAGCTGCACAGCGTGCAGGGCGAGAAGGCGAGTCGGCTCCGCCCTCTTGCTGTGCGAGCGCCCCTGGGAATCAGTCCTTTTGACCTGGTTCCTCCGCATACGTGCTACCTTCTCATGAAAGCTGGCAGCCGAAATCGTGCGGCGTTCTAAGCTTATTAGGAGGCAGCACCCAATCACTTCAATAGAAGCTCGAGAGCGCAACACGACAACCGACAATCGCATCTGAATGTTTCCGCTCTGCCCCAAGCTGTGCGCTCGCTTGCCACGTGAGAGCCGTGTCTCACTCACTAAAAATAAGTCGTCGTTTTGGCGCCTCTTTGACACTCACTGACTTTCAACAACGTGCGCACTTGCTGACGTGGCTAGTTCTTTGGCGCGCGTGCAGGTGAAGCTAGCGGAGCCGGTGTCGGCGGTGGGCAACATCGAGGACTGGCTCAAGAAGATGGTGGCCGGCATGCAGGACACCATCAAGAAGATCATCCGCAAGTCCTGGGAGGAGGTCAACGCGCTGCCCGTCGAAAAGTTCATCTTCAGCTACCCAGCGCAGGTGGGCGCTCCTTCAGAAAAAGCCTGGCTTCAGTTGTAGGGGTGATGTTTGTTCACTGCCAGTATCAATCATAAATTTTAGACCCCAACGCAAATCAGGAAGCACACGTGCGTGGGAGGCATAAATCCCAGTGGTCCTTTCTTTTCCTTCTTCCCGCACTTTTGTTCCACTATGAAAAGCTTTCTCTTAGCTGCTCGCCGCAAAGGCGTAATAGTATTCTTTTCCGCCCGCTGAGTCTGCAATCCCGCTTTTTTATCTAGATAAGATGGACCAAGATGGTCTTATGCAAGGTCCTGTTATCAGTTGTTGAGATACGTGTCTGAAAAGGAAGAGTGTCGAAGCGTGCAGTCTATGTTACAAATCCCTTTTTGGTGGTCCTGCTCTGTGTAGGTGGCCCTGCTGGGCATCCAGTTCCAGTGGACGGCCGACAGCCAGACCGCGCTGGCGGCCGCGAAGAACGACAAGGCGGTGATGGCGAAGGCCGTGAAGAAGTGCGACACGCTGCTGCGCGAGCTGGTGGACATCACCACGCGCGACCTGTCCAAGAACGACAGGACCAACGTGGAGACGATCGTGACCGTCCACGTGCACCAGCGGGACACGTTCGAGGACCTGGTGCGGAAGAAGGTCAAGGAGCCCAGCGACTTCGAGTGGCTCAAGCAGTGCCGCTTCTACTGGCGGGAGGACATCGACGGTGGGTTGCTTCAGATTTACCCTCACGGGTTTCATACTTCGTGACTTTGCCTCCAGTCATGGACCAAAAGTACTGAAGGAATCTGAATTTGCCAATAAGCAGGACACAGAAGTCTGAGAAGCCTAAACCGTACAGAGAACTAACAGAAGAACAATCTCGACGTAAACTGTTATCGGAGGATTTGTCGTACAGAGGGCGACGCAAAGGGAACACAAGAAACATAATCGACTCTCTTTTAGCAGAGCATGGTGGCCGCTTCTGAGATGCTAAATACGATGAATTTTTGCTGCAGGCGTGATCATCTCGATCGCCGACGTCGACTTCGAGTACAGCTATGAGTATCTAGGCGTAAAGGAGCGCCTGGTCATCACGCCCCTCACGGACCGCTGCTACGTCACGCTCTCGCAAGCGCTCGGCATGTACCTCGGCGGAGCGCCCGCCGGGCCGGCCGGAACCGGAAAGACGGAAACCACTAAGGACCTGGGCAGGTGAGCGTCGATTGAAAAGCGATAGCACGTGCAGTGAATTGGCCAATGAAACGCTTTTCTTCGAAACGTTACCACTTTTGCCAGGTTCAGCACTGTCCCTTCGGTCATCCTTGGGTGAGCAGAGGGTTATTGCAGTGGACCGGGAGTTTTGGAGCGGATCGTGGGCTTTCAATTCTATGAGCTCTTTCATCTCTTGATGTCAACAAGCAGTTAATGCTAAAAGACACTGCATACGAAGATCACACCTTGAAAGGTTACTCAGTTCGGAAACCAAGTCCAAACAACCAACAGTCTCGGGCTTGCTTGTCGAGCGCTCCGTTTTAGCCGTATCGTGCATTTCTGAGTGTCCGCTCCGCTGACTTTCTGTTTTGGGCGTGGTGCAGCACGCTGGGCAAGTTCGTGGTGGTGTTCAACTGCAGCGACCAGATGGACTACAAGGGCATGGGCAAGATCTACAAGGGCCTCGCGCAGAGCGGCCTCTGGGGCTGCTTCGACGAGTTCAACCGCATCAACCTCGACGTCCTCTCCGTGTGCGCGCAGCAGATCTTCTGCGTCCTCTCTGCCATCCGCGAGCGCAAGTCCAACTTCGTCTTCACCGACGGCTCGGTGAGCGCACGGCGCCCGCTCGCCCGGCTCTCTTGCGGGCTTGTTCTACATGCATCTGACGAGAAAGTTTTGCTGGACGTGAACCGGAACAACGAAACCGTTCCTACATCAGGATATAGAGAAAGAGGTAGAAGGCATAGAATGAAGGTTCTAAATGTTCAGTAGAACGGGCGCCGAAAGGCAGCCATTCTTGAACAAGGTTCATCTCCATATATGAAACGCATTTGCTCTTGGATCTTAAGCTACTTTGCTCTTTCCTCTAACCAATGTGTTCATGTGTGCAGCTGACGCCGCTGGATCCTCGCGTGGGCTTCTTCATCACGATGAACCCCGGGTACGCGGGGCGGCAAGAGCTGCCGGAGAACCTCAAGTCGCTCTTCCGGGGCGTCACCATGATGGTGCCCAACAGACAGATCATCATGAAGGTCAGACCAGAGCTGCTTAAACCACTCATTCCTCTGAAGTCGCAGCCAGCCCTCGGCTTTTCAAGACTCGCACTCCCAGCAGAGGGTTGGTTTCAGGTTCCTGTTGTGTGCTCATTCGACTCCCACACCCTTTGCACGTTTTCAACCACCATTTGTTGGCTTGAAGTTCTTCTTCCGTCAAGTCGTCAAGCTGCCCACATGCGTTCCAGAAAGATCATGTCACTACGAAAGCTGAGAGAAGCGTAGCGCTCATTTGTCAATGTGCTGACCCGCGATGACATTCGGTGTCGCAGGTGAAGCTGGCGGCGTGCGGGTTCCAGGAGAACGACATCTTGGCCAAGAAGTTCTTCGTGCTGTACGGCCTGTGCGAGCAGCAGCTGAGCAAGCAGCCGCACTACGACTTCGGGCTGCGCAACATCCTGTCGGTGCTGCGCACGGCGGGCGGGCAGAAGCGGCAGAACCCGGACAAGAGTGAGACGTTCCTCATGATGCGCACGCTGCGCGACATGAACCTCTCCAAGTTCGTCGCGGAGGACGTCCCGCTCTTCCTCTCGCTCATCGAGGACCTCTTCCCTGGGATCAAGGCCGAGAAGGCCACCTTCAAGGAGGTGAGCGCGCGCGCGCGCAGTGTGGAGAGCCTTTCGTTTGCTCCAACGGGCTGTCGTCCGACCTTGAACGTTCAAGTCACCATTACATAAAGCAATTGGACTGCCCCTACGTTTTGATGTGCCTTCTTGATTGACTACCATTTTTGAAAGGCCATCTGGGCACTTATTCTGACTGTAATGCTGTCAAGCGTTGGTTGCAGAGCGTTTCTGTTCGGACCTCGGATCGACGTACATGCACATTTGTCCGTATTATCAAAGGACCTTTTGCCGCATATGTCTCAGCTCCACATGACGCAGTTTGCCATGTTCCACGAGAGACGCCCCTGTGGAGCTAACAGTACCCAGCTTTTCTTTACAGGTCGAGGACGCGCTGCTGCGGCAGGTCGCAGAGCGGGGCCTGCAGCCGCACCCGAGCTGGCTGCAGAAGTGCATCCAGCTGTACGAGACGTACCAGGTGCGCCACGGAATCATGGTCGTGGGCCCCACCGGAGCCGGAAAGACTGCCATCACCACGTGCCTCGCGGCCGCGCTGAGCGAGGTGACGACGAAACACGTCATCTGGAGGATGAACCCGAAGGCCATCACGGCGCCCCAGATGTTCGGGCGTCTGGATCCGGTGACCGGGGACTGGACGGACGGCATCTTCGCGGTGCTGTGGCGGAAGGCGGCCAAGAGCAAGAACCAGAACACATGGATCGTGCTGGACGGGCCCGTGGACGCCATCTGGATCGAGAACCTCAACACCGTGCTCGACGACAACAAGGTCAGCCGCTGCAATCCATCTGCATTTCTATAGGTATCTGGTTGCTGGAGATATGCGCAAAACTCTGAAGCCTTCAATGTGGCTCCTTCAAGCCCGTTCTGTCAGAGGGCCGATCGCTCAGTTGGGGGTGAGGTTCCCGCGTTGACCCCGCTAATGCTTCTGTTTTTCGTTTGCATGCTCTCTGATAATCCAAAGGATCAAATGTCAAGGAACAAGGGTAGCCTACCGCTGGAAGTGAGGACCACAAAGCACTCACTTCTTGATTGTCAGATCGACAAAAATGCAGCCTGTACTCAGCAACTGCGGATTGCACCTCCTCAGGTGCTCACTTTGGCGAACGGCGACCGCATCCCGATGATCGGGCAGATGAAGGCGATGTTCGAGCCGGAGAACCTGGCGAACGCGTCGCCGGCGACGGTGTCCCGGGCGGGCATCATCTACATCAGCGAGACCGAGCTCGGGTGGGAGCCCGTGGTGCAGAGCTGGCTCGAGAAGCGGCGCCCCGCGGAGGCCGCGCTGCTCAAGCCGTGCTTCGCCAAGTACGTCGCGGAGATGCTGCAGTTCGTGCGGCTGGAGACGCGGGAGGTCATGAAGAACCAGCCCGTCTGCCAGGTGAGGCCACCCGAGAGGAAGGCGTGCTGCCGCGCAACTCACGCACTTCATGTGGAACAGCCCATACTCTGAACGTTTAACACAGTTTGTGCAGAATCCGAGGCTGGCCAATATTCCAAGGTCTGTTCCGCGAGGAAAAGTAGGCTGTTCGGTACCCGCTCATAGATGCTGGGCACGAATGTAAGAAGGAACGTTGGATGCTTTCCCGCAACAAGGAACTTTGCGGAAGAAAGTCACATTTATGCTCTCCTTTCTGAGTTGAGGGTGTAGGGGAATCAAAAGCTTCTCTGGCTTGGTACATCGGGCACCGCTAATCCCACGGTCCAATGCTGGCAGGTGAACACGCTGCTGACGCTGCTGGCGTCGTGCCTGCACAACACGGTGGAGGCGAACGAGTTTTTGAGCGAGGGCCACTACGAGCGCATCTTTTTGTACGCGCTCGCGTGGTCCGTCGGCGGCCTGCTCGGCATCGACGACCGCAAGCTCTTCGACAAAAGGCTCCGCCAGCTGTCCGACAACATGCCGGAATCCGACGGAACGGACGGCGTCTACGAGTTCCTGGTGAACGAGGAGAACACGCAGTGGGAGCACTGGAGCGGCCACGTGCCCAGCTGGGAGTACCCTGCTGACGTGGAGACGCCCAAGTTCGCGTCGCTCGTGATCCCCACCATGGACTCCGTGCGCCTGGAGGCGCTGCTGCGGCTCGTGTTCGTGGAGAATGGAGCCACCCTGCTGGTGAGGCGCATTTCAGCACTCACTTCAGGCTCACTGAGAGGTTTCTGTGCTGAACCGAGCATCTTCGCGACTGCAGCATTCCATTCTCCATTCTTTTTACGCCTGGCCTGCTTAGGATCCGGGTTTTGCGAGATACCGCTGGATCGAGGAGTTGTATTGGGCGTGGACCAAACGTCGGCGAAGCTAAAGTGGACTGGCGTCGAAGCGCGCTTTAGCCCAAACGTCGGCGGAGCTAAAGTGGACTGGCGTCGAGAGCGCGCTTTAGCCCAAATCCTCTCCTGGCATGCTGCATTCCACGCCTTGAGAAATGAACCTACTCTATTTCTGCAATTTCTTCGAATAGCAATTTCGGATAGCAACAAGCAGTACGTGCATTCTGTCCCGCAGAAGCTTCTCTCATTGGGGCTGAAACATCCGAGCGCTTTGGGCCTATGGAGACCGCGGGAGGCAACGCTTTGTTCTCGAGGTTTCGGGCAGTACGGCCCCGTCTTCAAGCAATTGCATGTCTGATGTGTCCCTTGTTTTCTTTCTTCAGGTGGGCGGCCCGGGCACGGCCAAGACGGCGACGGTGAACCAGTTTTTGAGCAAGCTGAACCCGGACCAGATGAGCAGCAAGACCATCACCTTCAGCAGCCTGACGACGCCCAAGATCTTCCAGGCCTCCATCGAGGGGGCCGTCGAGAAGCGGCAGGGCCGCACCTTCGGGCCGCCCGGCGGGAAGCGGATGGTCGTCTTTGTTGACGACGTCAGCATGCCCAGCGTCAACGTGTGGGGAGACCAGGTGAGCCGCGTGGTAGCCGTAGGGCCAGGACTGAGCAAATATTTTGGGCTGTTGTGGAGAAAGGCGTTGAGAGCGCCAATTCCAAGACTGAACCCCTCAGAAAACTTCAAAGCTTTTAGAGACTCCTCCCGTGAGACTTTCGGAGGCCGGGCCGTGCTATTGCGCAGGCGATGGTTGATATCGATCTCGTCTCTTCTTCTCACGAGCTCAGTAGCCACCTTGACTTGTACTAGAGCTGGTGTCTGGAAATTTCAAGCTTCGAAAGCATACAATAATTCGTCGATATGACCGATTTCATCTGTGATTGCTGACTGCTGTTTGTTCCTGTGTCGGCAGGTGACGAACGAGATCGTGCGGCAGCTGCTGGACCAGGGCGGCTTCTACAGCCTGGAGAAGCCGGGCGACATGAACAAGGTGGTGGACACGCTGTACATCGCCGCCATGAACCAGCCCGGCGGCGGCAAGAACGACATCCCCAACCGCCTCAAACGCCAGTTCGCCACCTTCAACGTGCCGCTACCCAGCACAGCAGCCATCAACAACATCTTCGGCAGCCTTGTCGCAGGACGGTGAGACGCGCTGCCCAGATCTCGTCTCGGCCTAGGGAGACCTCCTTCCTTGTCTACAAACCGAAGTTTTGGGGCATCCAAGGCCTGGAAGTTCCTCCTCCATCGTTCTAAGCTGCCGCATTGCCGCATCGAATAAGTAGATATTACGCTGGTGGGCTTTGGAAAGCTTGCTCTCCCATGTAAAAGTAAAGAGCAACCTCCAGGCGGGCTGTAGCTGGTGCAATAGCGAGCAGACCCTTCAATCCATCAATGACATTGAGGCACATTTGAAGGGACTGCAGTGGGTAACTGGCGTCCACTCAGGAGAACATTATTATACAACGTGCGGTAGTACGCAGTATCCATTTACGCATTTCCATTGCCGCGCAGGTTCGGCGCGGCGCACTTCAGCGCGGCGGTGGTGGAGGTGGCGGCCAAGCTGGTGCCGGCGACGATCAAGCTGTGGAGCACGGTGACCGCCAAGATGCTGCCCACGCCCGCCAAGTTCCACTACCTCTTCAACATGCGCGAGCTCTCCCGGGTCTTCCAGGTACGCGCGCGCGCGCACGCGCTCTGTTATATTTGTGCCGAGTCTGCGGAGTTGCGCGTTAGGATGCAGATCCCTTCTTCTGATGGAGCGATCAGAAAAGTCGGTAGTCAAGAAAGGCGAAATGAACTTCTCAGTGTGAAGGTTCACAGGGCTTCATGCGGCATGCAAGCAGATGAACGCAAGCTTGATTCGTAGAACGTTCAGATTCTGCCAGGTGTGTGCAAGACAAGTATCATCATTCGGCACGAAAAACGATCCCGGAATCTGACTGCAAGTGCCGGAAAAAATCTTGGAATTCTTTGACTGCAGCTGTCACGTTATGTGAGCTACTTTTCAATTCCTGAATCATCTTAGTTCGAGTCACAGTGTTACACTCTATCCGCAGGGCATCATCCTCGCGGCGCCGGACCGCTTCGACAAGACCGCGAAGGCCGGCACGTTTGGGGGCACGGTGAAGTCCCCCGAGGGCTACTTGCTCGCGCTGTGGCGCCACGAGTGCGAGCGCGTGTTCGCGGACAAGATGACCAACCCCGTGGACAAGGCCTGGGTGTCGGACGCCATCATGTCGCTGGCGTCCGAGTCGTACGGCAAGGAGATGACGGCGCAGATCGAGGAGCCGCTGTACTTCGTCGACTTTCTGCGCGAGGCGGCGGTGGACGCGGAGGGCAACGTGGCGGCGGAGCGGCCCAAGAAGTACGAGGCCGTGCGCGACCTGAGCACGCTCAAGGAGCGGGTGGAGGCGCTGCAGAAAAAGTTCAACGAGGACAACAAGGTCAGCGCATGCGCATCTGGCCACCGCCGCCGTCAGGCGCAGGCTTGAAGCTAGAGGTGATAGTGTGGCAACGAAGATGGTTCGGTCGTATCCTGTCCAATTTCCCTCAGGTTCTTAAATTGTGCTGTCTTACCGGCCCCGCAAGCGGCACAACAATCATAGTTCACCAACTTTCCAATTGAATTTGGACTTGTGAGTACTTCACAGCCTTAAAGACCGGAGGCAGTACTACTAGTCTAGGAGTCAAGCAGCTGAGCAATCTTGATTGCGCCCCCTCTTCCGAGCAACACAACAACCCCGCACTGCAGGTTAGCAAGCTGAAATAGATCAGAATTGAAGCGGCATTGCAAGCTCGAAGATTCGAACAAGGATGGTGCACAAACCGGAATGCGGCCTCTTCTGCTTTGCAACTCCACGGAGACAGTCAACCGATCCCAGCAGCCTCTGTTTTTCGGCGCAGGTGGGCAAGCTGGAGCTGGTGCTGTTCGAGGACGCGCTGCGTCACATGATGCGCATCAGCCGGCTGCTGGGCATGGACCGCGGCTCCGCGCTGCTGGTCGGCGTGGGCGGCTCCGGCAAGCAGAGCCTCACGCGCCTCGCGGCCTACATCGCGGGCGCGTTCACGTTCCAGATCACCATCACCAAGACGTACAACGTGACCAACCTGCTGGAGGACATCAAGGCGCTCTACAAGGTCGCCGGCTTCAAGGGCCAGCCCGTGGCGTTCGTCTTCACGGACGCGGAGGTGAAGGAGGAGGCGTTCCTGGAGTACGTGAACCAGCTGCTGATGACGGGCGAGGTGGCGGGCCTGCTGGCCAAGGACGAGGTGGACCTCATCGTGAACGACATCCGGCCCGTCATGAAGGCCGCGCAGCCGGACACCGTGGACACGTACGAGAACCTGTACAAGTTCTTCATCGACCGCGTGCGCGACAACCTGCACGTCGTGCTCTGCTTCTCGCCCGTCGGCGACAAGTTTGCGCGGCGCGCCATGCAGTTCCCGGGGCTCATCAACGGCTGCACCATTGACTGGTTCCTGCCATGGCCCGTCGACGCGCTCAAGGTGGGGGCCCTCGACACCTTCGCCTAGACTTTTTTGTCGCTCCCCCTCGATCCGATTGTTTCTCTATCTGGCATCGTTCAAGGAGGTGCAAAGGCTCCTTAGCCAAGCTGTTGAGTAGCATTGTTGACGGTAGTCTCGAGACCTTCGTTCAGAAGGTTCCTGCTAAGTTTGAAAGCGGTTGATTGATAGGCTTGCGATAAGGCACTGTGTCTTTCCTGAAGCCCTGGAAAAAGACGGTGAATACATTTGCCTCTTCATCCTGCCTCTGTCCAGCTCTCCTCTCTTCCCCGGCTCTGCTGTTCGCACCCACAAGGACCTCTTTGCTATCTGCTTGCCTACTTTTCTGCTCCAAGCTGACTTCACCGGACAATCTCTTGTAGGTAAGGATTTGAACAAAGATCGATTTTCTGGCCGTCCAAGGGCCTCCAAGATAAGCCTGACACTTATCCTTGCCACGCCGTGTGATGCAGGGCGTGGCGACCAAGTTCGTGAGTAACTTCGAGATGAGCAGCAGCGCGGAGGTCAAGGCGGAGCTGATCAACCACATGGCCCACGTGCACAACGCGGTGACCGCCGCCTGCTCCGAGTACTTCGACCGCTACCGCCGCCACGTGTACGTCACCCCCAAGAGCTACCTGTCGTTCATCAACGGCTACAAGTCGCTGTACTCGCGCAAGTTCGCGGAGGTGAAGGAGCTGTCGGACAAGATCAGCAGCGGGCTGGCCAAGCTGAACCAGGCCAAGACGGATGTGGGCAGGATGAAAATCGAGCTGGCCGCCAAGAACGTGTCGCTCGCGGAGGCGCAGAAGGTGACGGAGGGGTTGCTCAAGGAGATCAGCGCGAGCACGGCGGTCGCGGAGAAGGAGAAGGCCAAGGTGTCGGTGGTGCAGAGCCAGGCGAAGCAGATGGCGGACGAGATCGGGAAAACCAAGGAAGACGCCGAGCGGGTGAGTCAATCGTGTGCTGTTGTTTCCAAACCGTATGCATGAGGCGGAGAGGAAATCATGCTGGACCCTTGGATATAAGTGAGGTTTCTTGAAGCGTTGGAGCTCTTTTAAAGCTGCAGTTCGTGGCCAGCGAAGATCAGCTGCTCAATGCTCTTAGGTTAGGACATATTAAACAAGCGTGGCATGGTTCTCAATTAAGCCCAGCATGTTGCTTGCAGAGATGCTCCGCTCGAGGAAAGGGAACTAAGTCGTCGATCCTCCTTTTCTTTCTCTCGCATTCTCAATTGCACGAGACACACCTTGAATGTATTCAAGGAAGGTTTCCGACGGGAACTTTTTTTGCTTCAAATTTGTGCTAAGAATTCATAATTCTTTTCCAGAGGAGTTACCTGTGCTGTTTGTTCTCCGCAGGATCTGGCGGCGGCGAAGCCCGCGATGGAGGAGGCGGTGGCGGCGCTGAGCAGCATCAGCAGCAAGGACATCAGCACTCTCAAGCAGCTGAAGAAGCCGCCGGACATCGTGAAGCGCATCTTCGACACGGTGCTGGTGCTCAAGCAGCAGCCGCTGAACAAGGTGGAGTACGAGGACCAGAAGGGCGAGCAGGTGGTCTCGTCCAGCTACCAGTACAGCATCAACATGATGTCCGACATGGGCTTCCTCGGCACGCTCATGAACTTCCCCAAGGAGCAAATCAACGACGAAACCATCGAGCTGCTTCAGGTGAGGCCACAAGTGCTCGGCAGAGCCTTGCGTCAAAAGTGATTGAGAAGTTGGTCCTTCAGGGCATTCGTGGCTTCGCAAAAAGTCTGAGCGGGCTCTGTGAATGTGACGTGGGTATCTGACAACGTATATCACATGTTCTTGAAATCGTTCTTTGCAGCCCCAAGGTGATGCCGTCCAGTAAGGAGCCTTCAATCCGCATGCTTAATCCCTGAGTTGTGGAGACGAAGGAATACGGGATACTCACATATTTTGACACCCGACCTAGGGGCATAGCGTGGCCTTTCCTTTGCTTTGCATCGTCTGATGACCCTCTCCGTATTTCCGCAGCCGTACTTCCGGTCGACGGACTACAATTACGATGCCGCGAAGAAGGCGAGCGGCAACGTGGCTGGCCTGTGCTCGTGGTGCAAGGCCATGTGCACCTACCACGAGGTCGCCAAGGTCGTCGAGCCCAAGATCGCCGCCCTCATGGCCTCCGAGGCCGAGCTCAAGGTCAGCCGCCCGCGCGCAACCATTCTGTGACTACCAGCTTTTCTCAGGGCTAAAGACTCAATTTCCTGAGCGCTTGCACAAAGGAGATGCTCACAGATGCGTCCCAGCACATCTTCCCCACTTTCCAAAATGTTCACTTTTGAGATCGCGTGATGCTGTCGCCGTCGCTTCTTAGCAGCAGTCCAGCTTGCCATTTCCAAGCCAGGTATTTGTCAAACGTGACAATCTCTGGTCCAAACAAGCACGCCAAATCCCTATAAGGAGTAAGCATAAGAACAGAACGGATCTCTAACATTTCCGGTGACCTGATCCCCGCCCCCTCGTGTTGCTGCAGATTGCGACGAAGAAGCTGAACGAGGCGGAGGAGAAGATGGCGGCGGTGCAGCGCGAGCTGGACCGCATGCAGACGCAGTTCGACGCCGCGATGAAGGAGAAGCGCATGCTGGAGGAGGACGCCAATTTGACGCAGCGCAAGATGGACACCGCCACCGCGCTCATCAAGGCGCTCGCCGGCGAGGAGACGCGCTGGACGGCGCAGAGCAACGAGTTCGCCGCCACCATTCAGCGCCTCGCCGGCGACTGCGCGCTCGCCAGCAGCTTCGTCTCCTACTGCGGGCCCTTCAACAAGGAGTTCCGCGAGCTGCTGCTCACGCGGGACCTCGTCCAGGTCAGCGCGTCGCCCGCCGCAGCTTTGCTGTGTCTTCTTGACGGGCTGTGGTCGTTAGCAAGCCAGCGTTTGCTTTGCTTTGAATGAGACTGCGCCCACAACTGACAGCATGCCATACTCTTTGTCTACATTTACGTCAATCTTTATGCGCACACTCCAGAAAATCGGCTGACGACAGGAATTGCAGGATAAGCGTCCGGCTGTGCTCTTGTTTTCCGCCGCTTCAAGCGTTCTGATGCGATCTAAGTAAGTGGGACTCTCATCTACTTTAATCAAAACGGTCAGATGCTGACACTCCCGTTTCCCGCTCCCGCGCGCAGGACTGCGTGGCGCGCAAGATCCCGGTGAGCGAGCAGCTGGCGGTGACCCAGTTCTTGGTGGACGAGGCGGAGCCCGGGGAGTGGATCCTGCAGGGCCTGCCCACCGACGAGCTGAGCCTGCAGAACGGCATCCTGGTCACGCGCGCCACGCGCTGGCCCGTGCTCGTGGACCCGCAGGGGCAGGGCCTGCTGTGGCTCAAAACCAAGGAGGCCGCCAACCAGCTGCGCGTCACCAGCCTCAACGACAAGCAGTTCCGCAACCACCTCGAGGACTGCCTCGTCTACGGCAAGCCGCTCCTCATCGAAAACATCGAGGAGGAGCTCGACCCGGTGAGCGCTGCGCGCCACGCGGGGCGCGCCACATGATGCCATTCAGTGGCAACTGAAATTTTCCTAGTTTTCTTAATTGCTGGAAGCTGCAAGCAGGGCTTCTTAGGAATTGCCGCTCTCTTGTGGTCGGTAGGCTTTAACAGGCTGTGACAAGGCTATTACTAGCGTCGGCACTGCTGTGCACCCTCTACGCATCAGGCAGAGTGTCCACTTAAAAGCTTTCCCTTACAATTGCTTTACTGGCTTTTTACAAGTCACAGCTGGTTCGGTCTTTCACGGTTCGTAAGACAACGTCAAGCCTGCAAGAACATGGACGTCTGAGACTCTCATAAGCTGGCGGTGACGTCTTACTCATTCCTGCGCCCGTGCCACAGGTGCTGGACCCGGTGCTGGAGAAGCGCATCGTGAAGAGCGGCAAGGGCTTCAAGATTGCATTGGCGGACAAGGAGGTCGACTACTCGCCCTCCTTCCAGCTATACCTCACCACGCGCCTCCCCAACCCGCACTTCACGCCCGAGCTCAGCGCCAAGGTACGTGGAACGCTTGGGCAGGGGGCAGCTGTCATCTAGCTACTCTGTTCTGGCGTTCATCGTATTTCTTCCTTGTCTCATTACAAAGTTGATTGCTTTTCAGCACTGAAGGGTGTAGAAAGGCTGAGTTGTAAGGCTGAATTGCGCCGTGTCGGCCTGCAGGTGACGGTGATTGACTTCACAGTGACGATGGCCGGCCTGGAGGACCAGCTGCTGGGCAAGCTCATCCTCAAGGAGAAGCACGAGCTGGAGGAGCAGCGCCAGAAGCTGCTCGAAGAAGTCAACAGGTGAGAACCGGCGGCACACCGGAATGTACCACGCGCTAAGTTGTGATTCCAAGAATGCTAATGGTGAAGCGGCAAATACAGTAGTTAATAACACAGATCGGAGAGTACCAGTATTCTCAACTTGACGCCACAAGCAAAGCCCTCTTGTCGGGATTGGCTCAACAAAAAAGTAAAGTCAGATTCCAACTTGGTCAAACCCGGTGGTCAGTCCCGGCAGTAGTAGCACTTTTAGGCGCCGCTAGAGGAACGGTTGTTGTGCCTGCTCGTGAATGTTAGTCCTCCTTGTCGCTTGTCTCACGCGCTGACGCTCCGGTTTGGCCGCTCTTCCTCTTGCAGCTACAAGAAGAAGATCAAGCAGCTGGAGGACGACCTGCTGTTCCGGCTGAGCACGAGCACGGGCAACCTGCTGGACGACACGGAGCTGATCGACGTGCTGGCGGTGACCAAGCAGACCGCGCAGGACGTGAACGAGAAGCTGGCCAACGCCACGGAGACCAACCGCAAGATCACGGAGGCGTGCGAGGAGTACCGCCCCGTGGCGCGGCGCGCGACGCTGGTGTACTTCCTCATCGCGGAGTTCAGCTGCGTGAACGTGATGTACCAGACGAGCCTGAAGCAGTTCAACCGGCTGTACGAGGGCGCCATCGACCACGCGGAGAAGGCGGTGATGCCCAGCAAGCGCATCGCCAACATCAGCGACTACCTCACCTTCTCGCTCTACAAGTACGTGCAGCGCGGCCTGTTCGAGCGGCACAAGCTGACGTTCGCGCTCATGCTGGCCATGCGCATCCTGGTGGCGGACAAGAAGCTGAGCGAGCCGGAGGTGGCGTGCCTGCTCAAGGGCGGCGCCGCGCTGGACATCAAGGCCGTGCGCAAGAAGGCTAAGGACTGGATCCCCGACGCCGTCTGGCTCAACGTCATCGCCATGACCGCGCTGCCGCAGTTCCAGGTGGGTCCCAAGGGGTGGTCGGGATCAACTCAGTTCTTTCAGTCCTTCCAGTCTCACGGCGCAAGTATTCCTAGATTGAAGACAAAGGTCGCTTCAGCTCTAAACAAATACTTTTTGCACTGAGCCCAATTGGCAGCTAACACCGCGCGCTTCGATTCAGTTTGGCTTGCAGACACAAGCCACAATGTCCTGGCTCCCGGCATGCTTGCTTGTCACTGTAAGGTATATCATCTGCTGCTTGGAGGTGGAACCAAGGACTCCATTCCGAAAGCTCTAAAGTCGGGAATCTGAGGCCGATCAGAGCTTCCAAAGCCGCAACCGCCGTGTTACGAGAACCGCACCAGCTTGCGCCGTTTCAAGTGGTCCGATTCCAGTCCAAGTCTCAACCTTCTGAGATACCGAAGGGATGCGCCGGTGAACTCCAAGAAAGAGGAATATGACAAAGATGGCAAAGATGTGCTCACCGTATCTCCCCTGCAGGACCTGGCGGACGCCATCACGCGCGCGGAGGCGATCTGGAAGCAGTGGTATGACCAGGAGGCGCCCGAGGCGGCGCGGGTGCCCGACTACGAGGACCGGCTGTCCAAGTTCGACCGCATGCTGCTCGTCAAGGCCTTCCGCGACGACCGCACGCTCATCGCAGCCACCGACTTCATCGCAGACAGGTGACCGCCGCTGCACACGCCGATGGACAACTTTTGGCCTTCCGAGAATAATAATTGCTGAGGACTGCAAATCTGGGAACACATGCCGTGATCCTGGAAAGCCACGATAAGCAGGTTTTTAATCTGAAAAGATAAGGAACGCGGCTCCTGACCGAAGCGTGCAGTCCGGGTGGTTTCCTTTACTCCCAGATTCGTTTAGAGATGCTTCGAGATTAGCTGTATAGATAACAGCTGCCACTCTGCTTCAGTCAGGACCCCCAGACAAGAAGTTGCGGCAACATTCTTAGCTCCTCATCGTGCTGCGACATCCTGACCCTCGCTTTTCTTGACGCAGCCTTGGCCCGCGGTACGTGGAGAGCATTCCGTTGAGCATGGAGGCCATCTGGGCGGACAGCGGCGCCAAGACGCCGCTGATCTGCCTGCTGTCGCCGGGCGCGGACCCGACCAAGCTGATCGAGGACCTGGCGAAGCGCAAGAAGATCAAGGTCATGGGCGTCTCCATGGGCCAGGGCCAGGAGATCATCGCGCGCAAGTACATGGCCGCCGCCGTGCAGGAGGGCTGCTGGGTCCTCCTGCAAAACACGCACCTCGGCCTCAAGTGAGCGCCAGCGCTTTCGGCCCCTGTAGCTGTTCGTTTTCTTGAAGAAGCAGGGTTCTAGGATGACTTGATCTCGGGAACCTATCGATCATTTCTTCCTCGGCATTTGCTGTGGTAAAATCTGCAAGCGTTACTTCCAGTGCTTCGGGTCAAGGCTTTTTAGAAATTGTTGCGATTGATTTCGAGCACTCAAGCAACTACTGCTCCGTGGCTGCAGCTACTTGACGGAGGTGGAGCAGTTTTTGACCAAGACGGAGGAGATGCACGAGGACTTCCGGCTGTGGATCACCGCGGAGCCGCACCCCAAGTTCCCCATCGGCCTGCTGCACATCGGGATCAAGATCACCAACGAGGCGCCCGTCGGCATGCGCGCGGGGCTCAAGGGCAGCTACCAGGTAAAACAAAGGGACGCATGCAAGGCTGGCAGCACTCCTCTGATCATGAAGTGCAACATGATCATGAAGTGCAACAGAGATCGCTGATTAAGCAAACGGTGAAAGTTTGCCTCTTCAAAGCCGAAATTGGCACCACTCAAATTCCTCAGCGTTCACTTTGACGCCCACTGAACAATGAAAGGAAGGCTGCTTTTGGGAGCCCTGTGATTGTCCTTAGTTGCTTGCAAAGACGCAATCTGACCCAGCCGAGTACAACACGCTGCTTGACCTGTCGCTTTTGTCTGCCGCTGCAGTGGGTGAGCCAGGACATGATGGACGTGATCCCGCGCGGCGAGTGGCGGCAGCTGCTGTTCGTCATGTGCTTCGTGCACAGCGTGGTGCAGGAGCGCCGCAAGTTCGGGCCCATCGGCTGGAACGTGCCCTACGAGTTCAACCAGAGCGACCTCAGCGCGAGCGTGCAGTTCCTGGAGAACCACATCATGGAGATGGACGCCAAGAAGAGCTCGCAAATCACCTGGACCACGGTGAGCGCCGCCGGAAAAGCCCTGCTCATCACTAACAGCGCCGGTGTCTGTAATACCGTAACTCCAAGACTGTGGACTGGAATCGTGCGTCGTTGTGTTCACCCATTGGAGCCTTGACAGGGCGTGCGGTGCGGCAACCTGTAGCAGCTATTTCCTTCTTTTCCGCTCTCCTCGGTGTGCGGGCACTGACGTGGCTGTCCGTTGTTCTCCCCCAGGTGCGGTACATGATCAGCGAGATCCAGTACGGCGGGCGCATCACGGACGACTTTGACCGCACGCTGATGAACACGTACGCGGAGCAGTACTTCCACCAGGGCGTCATGGACAAGGCCTGCCAGCTGTACCCCGGCTACAAGGTCCCCGACGGCCTTGAAATCGGCCACTTCCGCCAGGTCAGCCCGCCGGCGAAGAAGCAGCCGCTGCCGGCCGGGCTGTAGCGACAGCAGCTGTGACCCGTCGAGAATGTTGCTTGCATACCCCGGCTCTTATCGAAAGGAGCTTTGTATCGTTTACCGGAGCTGGCTGTCCTGCACTGCAGCATTGTCTCGCAAGATGACAAGGCGATTGTCTGCAAGGGGGAAGTTTTGCTGGGCTTGACTTGTGTTGCCATTTGTCCTAATTACAATAGCCCTTCTTGTTATTTCCCTACCTTACCGCCACAAGCCGGTTGCTGACTTCGCCCTCCGCCTTGGTGCTGGCGCAGGCGATCGACGCATTCCCCAGCAACGAGTCGCCCGAGATCTTTGGGCTGCACCCCAATGCAGACCTGACGTTCCGCGCGCTGCAAGTGCGCGAGTGCATCGGCACCATTTTGGACACCGCCCCCAAGGCGGGCGCGGCCGCGGGCGGGCTGAGCCGCGAGGAGACGGTGGACAAGCTGGCGGAGGACCTGCTCGCGCGCATCCCCAAGCCGTTCGGCGGCGAGGAGACCAAGGAGAAGCTGAAGAAGCTGCGCGACGGGCCGGCCGCGCCGCTCAACGTGCACCTGAAGCAGGAGATCGACCGGCTGAACACCATTCTCAGCCTGGCCGCCGCCACGCTCACCAACCTGCGCCTCGCGGTTGCGGGCACCATCGCGCTCTCGGGGCCGCTCATCGACGCGCTCGACACGCTCTTCGACGCCAGGTGGGGGCACTGGGTATTTCAAGATGTTACGAATCAGGTCTCTCGTAATTATCTCGATCAAATCAGGATCTAGCGGCTCCTTCCGGGAGCACTCACTAATGTTGGTAACCTTGCAAGATCGTATCTCTCCCCGATCTTCTCCTGAGACCTGCAGCGAAACTTGGAAGGGGAAATGGCGTTTGAAAATTCAGTATTGCGGTGTCTTGAAGTTGAACGTGCCGCACAGCGAATGCTTTGTAGGGGAGTCATGGCAATGTTAAATTACTGAGCGTATTGGGGCTGGCATTGCCGCGTGCAGGATCCCCGCGGAGTGGCTCAAGAAGAGCTGGGAGGCGTCGACGCTGGGCGTGTGGTTCTCGGGGCTGCTGCTGCGGTACGACCAGCTCTTCAAGTGGCTCAACAACGGGCGGCCCAAGGCGTACTGGCTCACCGGCTTCTTCAACCCGCAGGGCTTCCTTACCGCCGTCAAGCAAGAGGTGAGGCCGCGCCTCACCAGCGCCAAGCGTGCCATGTTGCTTGTGTCGGGAGAGGCTCAAAAACGGGCAACCTTGCTGGGTTTTCCATGGGGGCAGGAGCCTCCACAAAGCAACTTTTTCTCGCTACGTGCCAGCGTAATTCACTACATGCCTCAGTTGCATCGACAGCACTAAGGCTTGAGACTGGTGGGACGATTCAACACGGCATCTGCAAGTCCTGGCAGGTTGAAGCCTTCCAAAGCTCTGCAAATCCCCCAACATATTCAAGAGGAGGCCTTACGAACGGCGTTGTATACGTCAAGCGGCGGCCTCGATATGACACATCCTTTGACTGTCCTGCGCGCCATCGTCGCAGGTGTGCCGGCGCCACGCGGCTGAGAAGTGGGCCTTAGACGACGTGGTGATGAGCACGGAGGTGACGTTCCCGGCGCGCGAGGTGGAGAACCTGAAGGAGGGGCCGCAGGAGGGCGTGTACATCTACGGGCTGTTCCTGGACGGGTGTGCGTGGAACGCCAAGGAGAACCGGCTGGTGGACCCGGAGCCCAAGAAGCTGTACCACCCGCTGCCGCTGCTCTACGTTACCGGCGTGCTCGCGAGCCAGAAGCGGACGGAGAACCAGTTCAGCTGCCCGTGCTACACCATCAAGAAACGGACGGGGCTCAACTTCATTGCCAGCTTTGATCTACGGACAGAGGAGCCGCCGTCAAAATGGGTTATGAGGGGTGTGGCCCTTCTTTGCTCGATAGATTGAGGGATCGCTCAAATTTGCCATTCTCCGCGGTGTTTTCTGCCTTCTTAGAAGGTACGGTGATGAAAACCGTATACCGAAAAACTTAGGTACGGTTTGAATTGAACGGGTCAATCGAGCGTCTGCTAGCGAGCAGTTCAAGCTTATGTGATCGACTTGTGCGATGACTCTTGAGTTTCGATTATCATAAGACACGAGAGGAGCCGGTATTTATATTGCTTAGAAGCTTCGAAGATACCTAGCAAACAGCTACCAATGTCCGGACAGCGCAGTCCAATAGTGCTAGCAGCCATGATGACCAGCAAAGTTACAAAAACACCTGTTGATTATAAGGCTTTGCATGTATCATATTAACGAATGCCGCGCAAGCCGGTCTCGTCGAATACGTTGCCAACTTCGCTCAGTCACTGCTGCTATATGCATGATTTCTTTCCATGCATGATACGTGACCACATTGTCATTGGGGCTAGCTTGTAATGATATACCCAAGTTGCATTGCGTAACATCGATCGATCATCGAACTAGCTCATCACTGGCTAGCTGCGGGTTTTTCAATTTAACTTGCACATAAGCAAAGATCAATGCGGAAAAGCAATTGCAGCTATAGTAGTGGCTTTACAGCTAACTACTAAGCTTAGCCACTGTGTTGCCAAGTTATATTATTTGACTAGTTCGCCTTAGTCATATACAATTCTGATATAATTCGGATATATAGTATATTTGGCAGATGGTTTATGAATTGAAGCCGAAATCGAGTCACGAATCGGCGCGCACGAGATCTTTAACCTTCACGAAGTACACATCCAATTGCAGCACGTACGTTGGCATTCAATGCCAGATTTTCCCATGCATGCACGTCTGATCGACACATAACGCCAGACGAGCACGAGTGACGCAAACCGGACCATCCGGCTAGCTAGCTCGAGAAATTTTTTGCAACTCGAAATAGTAAAAGGCTACTAGCTTCACAAGCTACTTATTAGTACGCGGTTTTCGCGGGTTCCGCGACGATGTCGCGAGACTCAACTTCAATGATCTTGGCAATGATCGTCCAACGAGGCTTCGATCGCCGATATTACATTGCGATCATTACTAGCCAGTTAACGTAACATTCCTTGAACGTGCGATCGCAACGGCGTTGCAACGCTTGCAGCTAGTATCTTCAAATTGCCCCACTACGTAAGGCTAGGGCAAAAAATAAAGCTGCGTGGCGCTCAACTATACCGTCGATACTAATCCAAACGGGCCTACCCTTAGAACTTCGAATCAATTAATTCAATAGCCGCTTAAAATTTAAGTTGTACCGTAAGGCATACATTGATACATGAATTTCAAATTACACTAAATTCTTGAAGCATGTGTTCTTCGATATATCCCGAGTACAGGACTTTTGAAGTAATTCGGAATGGCAACTTCGAATAGACCGCGGCACGAGCCGCGCAATTTAGAATTCCGACGTACTCTATTGAGTCAGATTTCGAGTCGACCGATGATGCCAATTAAATCAATGATTATGTGAGCATTCAATTTTATAGAGGATATATATAGATCATTAGAAAGGTATAGCGGAAAAGGGATTGAGTCAACTTGCGCTCCGTGTTTGCTGTGTTGGCTCCGTGTTTGTCGCTGGCATATGTGATTCCGGTCGTCGGGAACGA
>DF237457.1:0-49971 GCA_000708835.1 Klebsormidium nitens
TGGTTACACAACCGGTAAAATAGCCGGGTATGTACCCTTAGAATGTTGTGGAAACGTCCTAGGATTGAATCCGGCAATTATAGGGATTCAGCGAATGCAACTGGCTAATGGACGTCCAATGGAATGCGTCCGTTTGTCATCCTGTTCTGGCATGTTCGCTAGTTAAGGTACGGTTATTCTAATCATGAACAAGTCTGCTTAACCTAGTACTTGCACGATTGCGCCACGTGTTGCACGCTTACAGGCTAGTCGAGGCGATCTGGCACCGAGGGCATATGGCATGACAACATGTATATAAAGAAAATAACAAAACTGTTGAGAATCTTTATATATAAGCGGCCGCGCGCGGGGCCGGGCCTTGGGCCCAACCGCAGCCGCCCTGGCCGATATCCGAAAAGGTGGCCGGCCGGCGCGGGCATGCCTAAACGTTCGGTTTAAATCGAGGCCGGCCCCAGAACTGCGCTGAGCAACCAGGATACACAGACCACAACTGAACTCATTAAAATTGAGTTGCTGCGCATGGATTGGTCCGACTGGCGCGCCGCACCCGGAAAATGAGGAGCTGTACAATATGATGGTGATGGTCCAATGCAGATTCCAGCTGTTGCCTGCTTAGAACAAGCTACGGCGGCCAATATTTGGTACAAGTTTGGAATCACAGCTTCCGTTCACAGAAGGTCAAATGGTCGAAGTTGATGATTCGATCACAGTTCCAACGGGTCCACCGCACTGATCAAGTTGCGCACACCTAAGAGCAAACTTCATTGCTCCTGTTCCTTGAATATCAGACATGACTACTCTCAACGGTTACAGATCTGCTTCATTGCGGATGAACGCTCAGGAAAGCTCGTTATTAGTTGAGAGATCATGGGTCACATAACTCGTCCTACCCTTGATTTCTTTGCCCCTTTGCAGAGCGACACAGAACAGCAACACTGCCCATCAGTATACCTGCGTCCTCTCTTCGTGCAACTCAGGAGCGCTCACCTTCTCGCTTAATTGCACTCGAACTCCGTTTTCTGCATATTCTGCTCCAGGCTGTTGCACTCGCTTCCCCTCTTTATCAAAGAATCTTCCACCTTGCACTATCTGCGGCAGACCCGTTACGATTTTGCTAACAGCCCCGAATGGAGTGAGATAATTAACACTTGCGTCGCGCAAGCTGAGCTCTTTTATCTTGGGCACCAACCCAGCCGCAACCGTTTCAGGTTCTTCGGCCAAAGCGTTGAAGAAGCGCCGAGCAGACGGAGTGGAGTCTTTGAGAAGAAGGTCGGTTAGGACCATACCGGGAGAGCAATTATGGACGCCAATGCCCAGAAGACCTGCACATGAATGTGGTCAAACGAAACAGATGCTCGGCTGAATTCGATGTGTATAGCAAAGTCAGAAGTCAGTAGCGGACTGGGGTCAACAAACGCATTTGACCGCAGCAAAGTCCGAGATCAACTTCTTTCCGACATGGGTCGGGCCGGTGCTTTTGGATATCCAAGCCGGCCATGAAAGTATCCAATCAACGACACTCGAAAGTTCACCAGGTGTTGACAGATTGATTTTGATTGCTGTTTCCAAGAATTGTACAAGAACTCGCTTCAAAAGTTGGTTGCCTGATCCTACTCGAATCAGGATGATATCATCGACGAACATACGCTCTAATAAGTGTACTTACTGACCGCTGACAATTGCTAACTGTAATTATCGCTGAAGTGTAACGATCGCTGAACTTGGAACATCATCCTGAGAGCCCAGGCAACTGTTGCTCGGGCCGATGTCTGCGGCTCAAAGCACTTGCTTCATCCAAGCAAAAGCTTGAAACAATCAGAAGTTATCGAGCCAGTCGTCCTCACCAGCTTCCTTCAGTTCGTCCAAAAGCGCCCTCGTGAGCCACATCAAGCTGGACTTGGTCGCCTTGTGCGTGGTGGCGCTCTTTGTGTTTTTCACCCCAAAGTCTGTGAAGCCGAAGTTGAGGATATGATATTGTGGGGGGCCCTCTCGGGCTCCCGGTTGTTCCCGCATCAGCTGAACGGCCGCGCGGCTGCCGAAGAGAGACCCCAACACATTGCAGGACACCGCGGACTGGATCTCGTCTATGGGCACGTCTGCAAGGAGGCGCTTGCTGGTCACCTGCAGATCTGGAGCGGTGAAGCTTGGCATAGGAAACTGAAGAAGTGAAATCCGAGAGCAAGATCGGAAGCGCGTCTCGACCACCTAAACTGCTCGCGCTTTTGACACTAAGCAATCCGAATTTTTTGATCAGACTGACAAGAAGCAGAGCCGAAGGAACAGAATCACCTATAATGGGCAAAGATTAGGAGAGTCCAAGTCCAAACGAAGGCAGAGGTAGTGAGGTTTTGAAGCCCCCGGCTGGTACTTGGATGGAAACTTCGCCAAGGAGAAAAATTTAAGGAAACCGCCTGATTACCAGATAGCGGGCGGAACCTCCCCACAATGAAGCAGAAATCTATTTCTAACTCAACTGTGCGGAAACCTTGCAGAGACCTTTTTGAAGATGCTGCGCTCTTGAACCAGCTTGTATCATTGCAAACAGTCTCCACCATCCCGACCAAATCAAAGTGACATTCCGTTGAATATCTCGATGCTCACCTGGCCTGCGTTGTTCAACCAGATGTGCACCGTCCCTAGTTTTTCTTGGGCAAACACACTCAGCTTTTCCACATCCTCTGCCGCCCCTACATTGCACTTCAACCCGTGAACCCGCCCTCCGGAGGCATTCTCCAAGCCTCTAAGAGAGGCCACAGCTTTGTCCACACCCTCCTGGGTACGTGAGCATATGACCAGATTGTCCCCTTGCTTCAGAAACTCCTGAGCAAGGGCGAAACCCAGCCTGCAAAAGAAAGGGGCCTCGAACTGACCAACAACTTCCAAGTTCAAAATTAACGTACACATACCTTGGTCCCTCAAGAACTCCGCTTTTTCAACACATTGGCAAGGCCGGTGCAATACAGAATGTTTGAGCGAGTATTCCTCTATCTACCACTTGAAATCATGGTCATAAGACCTGGGTAAATTACCATGAAGCTCGACCACACTCACCCTTTTGACGCACCAGTCACGACGACGCCGCTTGGAGTTGCAGAGGAAAGCGATGCTCTGAAGCAAGTTCTGCTCTGTACAAAAAAGGTAGTCATTGCTCGTGAGGGACAAACTCATGCAGGCTGGAAAGTTCATTAGCAGGGATTCCAATAGTGGCGCTGTGTACCGGGGCATGGTCGTGACGTTAGATGCATTCAAACATCTGGTGGCAGAAAGTCCGTTGTTGGCACAGCAATCAATATACTGCTGGACTACATACCTGTAGACGAGTTGGACCCGCATTGTGTCTTTGACTAGCGCCCTGCCAAATTCCAGTATGCCCGGGCAGGAGGATTTGATGGTCTTGCTTAAGGCCACCCCAGCTGAACCCCCAAAGACTTTTCCGGAGCATAGATCCAGGTCTTCTAAGGTGAACACCCTTCCAAAAGTTGGCTTCATTCCGGATGTTTGACGCAACAGGATGACTGGTGCTGATTGGCCTTCCGCATACTTTTACAAGTGTAACTTCCTTCAGATGGGGACTGACTGCAGCTGCCATGACGCTATGTCAACAACGCTTCGATCCTCTTTTTTAATGAAAAACGTTATCTCGCTTATTGCAGGCAGCTTCCACCAGACAGAACACCTAGAAAAGAGAATCTACAGACAGGCAGCTCCCTCACTCCCTGGAAGAAGTCAATGGCGAGATACTGCTAGTTTGCTTTAAGTTTGCGGCACAAATACAGCCTTCATCAGACATCTGATTCTGCATTTCCTCGCCCTTTGTCCAGAGTTGTTTTAGGGTGTCGTTCCACGGGCGGTGGTGGAAGTCAGGAGAATAAATAAAATATGTGGCTCTGAAGAGGCCGGAATTTGCCTGGAAGTTCAATATTATACCAATTTCCGGCCGCTCGTGGAACAGCTCGCCGGTGGAAGTGGCATTCAAAAAATACGCACTTACTGCAGAATCCGACATGGCATCCTCTCATTCGCTGATTGAGTGCCACGTCCCGGCACAGAAAAATATTTTCGTTCGACCCTACAAATACTCGGGTCGAGTTTTAATAAAAGTTGTGCCGCCGACGTGGCATTTATTTGCCCGGAAGTCCGCCCGTTGACCGACGGCAGAAACAATTTGGGCCAATCAGGGAATTTATATTTCTACTTCCACCGCTCGTGGAACGACACCCTTAGTTCAACTTCAAGCAAAGACGTCGTCGTCAGTGCATTCAACGACAAATCTGACACAACAAAATTCTTTGCAGACACCCCATGTAAATACTCTCAAATTCAAGCTTGTCTTGACAAAGGCCGTCCGTCGTTCTTCAAAACCAGGCCATCGACGGTTTTGTATGAATCTTCTTGGCGCCACAAATCAAAGCCTGGATCACTTCCTGATCCTTGAAAACATCTGATCAAGTCTGGGCTTTTGACTGTTGACAAGGGCTTTGAAGTCTCTGCGGCAGAGCAAAGGTCTGAGAGGGGAGAGCAGGGTGCGCTGGTGAAGTTGGAGGCTGCCGCTGTGCGAGAGTCAATCATTTTTGTTGGTGTCTGGCTCTCTGATTGGCATTGCTCAAAGGGGACCTGGACATCAAACGGCCCTGTCTAGAGTCGAACATGAAGCACGGCGAAGCGCTTTGGTTTCAATTCACTTCCCAAAAGCTACTTCGAAGATAGGGCAAGGCTGACTTTGCTAGATCGAGATCGGAAGCCGGCAGGGGTTCACCAGCCATGACCATGTCTGCACTTTCAAATGGAAGTCACACATCAAGGGGGTCTTCACTGTCCTACGGAAGCTTAGGATCGGTGGGAAGGTGGAAGCTTGATGAGCAGAAGCGCAGACTACGTGAGGCAAAAAGACGAGCAAGCGGGTGTGTGCAAGAGATAAAGGTTTTGAAGGAGGAATGCTCTGGTCTGAGTGCCAAAATCAACGACGATGAAATAAAACAGCAAGGTTTGCAGGAGCAGAAGGAGCAACTGCAAACCAGCCCAGCAGGTTAGGGACCGTGTCTCTGTATTCCTGATACCATTTGTGTGGATTCTGAAGCTTGGTTCAAGCAAGTTCCTATCTGTGCAGGTTGGCTGTTTAAAATGATCAGAATCTTTTGCAAAGGCACAATTGGCAAAATGATGCCAAACTTGTTATTGGTGGGCTAGTAGTTTTGCTAGCAAGCTAGGGGCATATGGTCTGGACTCTGTTCCCAGACCTGAGTGCCAATGCAAGGCTCCTTAAATGATTCAAAATGAAAGTTCCATAAAGGCGTCAGCTTTGTAGTCATAAATAGCTCTTCTCCAATATATCTGTTGATAGAAGCGGACTTGCTCCTTCCAGTCCTTCCAACGATTGTACGAACAATCTGATTGTGCAGGTGGTTCACAACTAGCGGAGATTGAAGAAAAGCTTCGTGAAATCCGAAAGCAGATCAAAGCAGACAAAATGGAGTTGGACAAGGCAACCAAGCTGCTTGACGAGCGTCTTGAAGATCAGCGGCTTTTGTATGAGCAGCTCTTGACAGATGAGAAGGCTATCCAGAAGGCAGAGAACGAGGAGACCTCATCGACAGATGCTGCCCTGCAAAGAGAGCTGAAGCATCTGTCAGAGGAGATGCTGCGGTTGCAGGTGAGGCCCTTTGACTTAGAAGGAACAGTAGCTTCCGCTGAGGATCGTGCCTTGTATCTGGAAGACTAACATGCACACCTTTTGGTAATATTGAGAGCAGTTACCTCTTGTCGCTCAACCTGGTGAAGTCCGTTAGGTTTATCAGTAGACAATTTGTTCAGTTGGTCATAGTTGACAGTAACAGCTGGCTGTCCACAACATCAAGAGTTGCAGATCAATAGACAAGCTGTCCAGGTAGTCTTTGCTGACAGCTGTCTGTCTTCAACATTGAGAATTGCAGAAAGTGAAAGTTATTCTGGTCTTTATTGCAATTATTCAAGTCATTGACTCCAGGGATCAACATCTACATGTTTCTGATACAGGGGCTTTGTCAAGAGATGCAAGAGTTGCAGACCCAGTGCAGCACTGTCAAAGAGCAGGAGGAAGAATCGGCCCTGGTCTTACGTCCGCAAGACGAGAATGTTGTCAGCGGTCTCTCCTCAAAACGCGAGCTACATGGGTCGTCAGGGAAGAATGCTGTTATTCGCCAAGAAAGGGACCAGCTTGAGAGGGAACTTGCAGCAGCAAAGGCAGTGGCCGACTCAATTCGCAGGGTAAGTGTTTGTTGCAATCAGGCCCGAAGCTTGCCAAGGAAAACATCTGGCGAAATTATACATGGAGAATATCAGAAGCGGCTCGACTCCCTTTCCAAATCCGCATGTTGTATGTATGTAACCTAGCATCGGAAGATTCTCAGTCAAGTATGTGAGGACAATTTTGAGGTTCTGTATAGACAGGGGCATGAGCAGAAAGGCCTTGCTGATATACCTGTGGCATACGAATCTGTTTCACCTTTCCCTGATCATGCTTCTGGTCAGGATGACCAGTCAAGGACAGCAGATTCTTGGGCTACACTCCAATGTTGCCAAAACGGCTAGTTTCTGGTGATGATGTTCAACCACAGTGTTTGCTAATCCTAGCACCTGGGAGGTGACGTCTTGTAAACAAAAGGTGGTCAGGAAGCAGGACATAAGGAACTTAAGACTTGAAGCTTTTCTGCTCTATGCAGGAGGCTGAAGAGAAGGCTGCCAGCCGCCAACAGCAGCTGACCGCGTTGACTGAGGAGTTGGAACATTTGAAAGCCGCGAACGCCGAGCTGAGCCAGGAGGTGCCGCTGCTGTCGGCACAAAACCAGCAGTTGAAAGACGAGCAGGAAGCGCAGGCGCGCAGGACGGAGGAGCTCCAGATGACCATCGACTACATGCAAGAGTGGCAGGCGGTTTTGAAGCAGAAGGTGGCGCGTAGCACGGGCAAGAGCTTTGGGGGAGTAAACGACCAAGGCTCAGCAGAACGGGGGGGTGCAAGTGCTGAGAGGAATCGGGGAGGTTTGGCCAAGCGGCTAGACTTCGAGGACGGGATGCTGAGCCCCGACTCTGTGGCCCAGAACCGAACACCGGACTCAGAGATGCGCGGGAGAGACGCGTGCGCACGGATCTTTGTTCAGGGCCTGGAGCGCGCCATGGTGGGGACGCCGCTGACTGTGCCCGTCCAGGAGGAAGAAGGGGACCTGCTACAGCTTGTGCGCGACGTGGAGAGGGACATGGGGGGAGAGCGCATCCGCGAGCTCGAGTCCCTTGTCTCGAAACTGACGTCAGAGGCGGAGGAGCTCCGCAAGGGGTCCCTGGAGGACGCACTGGCAGCTGGAGAGCAAGGGGAAGAGGAGCCGTTTGAGAAGGAGGCGAACCTGGTTCAGCAATTGGCGGAAGAGCAGGCGAAGAGAGAGGCGGCTGAGAGGCGAAGTGAGGAGCTGGCTAGGCAGTTGATGGATCAGGCGCTCTTCGGGAATGCACAAGATACCAATGGTATCTTAGAAGACGCTGGAAGGAGGCAAGGAGTTGCAGTCCAAGGTAGCGAGGAGTCTGACGTTCCTGGCGGACTTCTTTCAGGTGATCATTTGCTGGTTTTCGACTTGAGGTTTTCGTTCCGATTCCTTTCCTTTCAATCGAACGGCAGGTCCTGAAGCGATTACTGCTTACTCAGGTCCAAGTGGCGCCCATGATACCTCGAATAATCAGGCGGAAGAGAAGATTGTTCAACCTAAGCAGAAGCTGCAGATTGGATGGCTGCTTAATGTATGCCCCTTCCAGACGTGTCGTCGTGAAGGCGCAAGGGTGCCTTGAAATGAATCTCTCTTTTACCTCTGCACTTTGATGCTAGCTGAGTTCCAGGCCCTTGAATAACCCATCGTTTGACAGCCCCTGCTTATTAGCCGGTTGGGTACCCGGCACGAGAAGGGCTCTAATAAAAGTCCTTGGCTGTTGCTAAACATTTACCACGCACTTCTGCAGATGCCTCTCATTCAGTCAACCTGGATGAGATGGTGGCGAACCTTTCCCAAAAGCTGTCACAGACGGAGGCTGCAAGAGAAGAAGCGGAGGAGACGGTGTTTGAGCTGGTCAAGGATCTAGCCACTTTGCGTGGCCAATATGAAGCCTCCCGACGTGACAAGCGGATCGCCTCCAGTTTGCAACGCGAATACGAAGCTTTAACCCGGCGTCTAACCTGGCGAAGTGTATTGGTGGCCGCGCAAGTTGCTCTGTTCCTGTACTTCGCTTTTGCAGTAGCTGGGGAGCTAGGATTATGTGGGTTTTTAAGCCCCACATAGCTATCGAGATTGCAAGGTCAGGGAAGAGCTGATATTGGCGCCCTCTCTCTTACAATCTCAAACGGGATCAGAAATCAGTATTCAGGTGGAACAAGCGAGACATTGTTGGAGCGAGTAGAAAGACTCGATATTTGGTAGGCAATCCCATCCGTTGTATAATTTGCAAGAGCATACTCGGAGTATTCAAGTCACCTATTTTCAGCGAACCATTACAAGGTCCACTAGTTCATCTGTCGAAGGGTTTCATTGCGTTGGTGGCTAAGCACAATGGTCATGTCTTTATGATCTTGGGAGATGTACATATACTACACTTCTATGTTCGAAGGCTCGATTTGTAGAATCGTTGCAGGCCACAAGGTGTACCAGTAAACTTAAGTGTTCCTTCTCGCGATCAGAGTCATTTGATATCACAAATGTATGCTGACCGTGCCGCGTCCAACCGCTTTGTATGAATGAACATGGGATGGCTGAGTCAATCTAGTAGACACTGATCCTGCCATGATCGGACGCAGGCAGCTTATATACTCCGTCAGTGGAATCCGCATCATTAATTGAAGATCTAAATCCAGAATATTCAACGTGTGCCCAACATGTTTCGACTACGTACGTAGGTACGCCCGCTGCAAGCATGCGGCGGCATGCCATATTGAGCAGCTCGCGCTTGACCGTCCGATCGAATCACGGATCGACGGTCTGCTCCGACCGTCCCGTCAATAGCCGCGGCCGCCTGACGCTATCATCGCGCCCGGCCGCGGGGTGCCAGGGCGGCTACCAGAGGGGTTTGAGCAGGGTTTAGGCGGGTTTGATTCAAATTCAAAAGGTGACGCAGCTAGGTATTACCGGCGCGCCGCGCAGTTTACAGCCTCCGGTGCAGGGTTTCAGGATCATGCAGGGGTTTCAACTTTCTGCCTCCTAGGTAAATCACGGCCCATGCACACCAAGGGCCAAGGGCCAGGCGCACCTGAACTTGGACTTGAAGATCCCTGAGGCTGTAGGCAAGAGGTGTAGTGCTCAGGCTTTTCTGAAGCGCTCGTTGCAGGTGCTATTATGGTTTTCTGCTGGCACTCTCGAGTCTGATTCCGCTGCTTCAGCATGAAGACGTTGAGGTTCTAGATTGACGCGGATCGGCCCAGCTTGATCAAACTGAGATGCTGGGCATTTGGAGCAACTGTCTCTACTAATTCAAGGTAGGCACAAAAGCGTTTGTCCTCAACGGGGCTTTTGCAAGTTGAAGAGCGCACCAATATGGTTGACGATCTGCTGCAGGCAGAGGAATTTTTGAATCACTGGTGCCTTTTTAGGGCTCATTAAGATTCGGATCCTTGTGTAAGCAAAAGTTGCACCAAGAAGCTGGCCAGGCTCTTCCCTTTCCCTCTGACCCACTGATAAGGAGGAAGGCTGTAGAAAGGGTTTGCCACTGAAAGGTCATGAAGTGACCCCCTGATGAGTCAGATGGGAGCTCTGCCTTTCCTCCGCTACATGATCAAGATAAGTTAGTGCTGCTGCAATTGTAGAGATTTGCTGGGACTTGACTCGATGACACTTCAGTGTCGTCCCTCACACCATTTAATAGGGCGATGCTGAGCTCCCACAGGAACAGGGTCTTACTTTGAGACAAGGAAACCAGCACTTTAGCTGTTGAAGAGTGCCCGTGCTGTTGCAGCTCATGTAGCAGTTTCTTATGATAATGAAGAAGACGTGCATCTTATAACATTTACACGCATCTAAGCTTCAAATCTTTCTTGACAGTATTCCTGTCTCAGTGTTGTCGCATGAGCTGAACTGATTGCCAAGCGCTACCTTTCCACTGCAGACCCAGCACTTAGCCCGGTGCCATCACAATGATTCCAGGGGGAGGGGCCATGCCAGGCCAGGCTGGCTTTGGCCCTGAACTGAGCGAGGCGCAAAAGATGGCGGCTTTTGCTCCCCTAGACAAGCCTTTGCTCATTGTTGCTGCAGCGGTTAGTACCGTAGCAATAGCGGTTGCTTCATGCTTGGTCGTGGCTGTCAGGCAGGAGTGTTTTACGAGGCCCTTGCATGATGGGCATCCATCAAAAGTGATTGCATCCTTTCAAATACCAATCAAAGTGTGTTCTTACATGAATAATCTTGCTTCCCTTGCATTTGCATACTCTGCACTTCAATGGCTAGAAAGCGTTCGCAGCTTTGGGCTTGCACAGTGTTGTCTCCGAAATTTTGGTTGCAGCTGAGAAGACCAGATCGCTTTGTAGTTTGTGCAGACTGACGGGACCGTTGGGGCACTTTGATGAAAGACTCACAGCAAGCAACTTCAAGGGAATGCCAAATTGGTTATTAGCAATGTTTTCGAGACCAACACCTTCCAGCACAAACAATGTTCTTTTTGTTACATTTCCGATTTGACGCTGCAGGGCTCAGGCAAAACGTCTGTCCTGTGTCACAGGATCCTCCACATGATTGCCCAGGTGAGCAGCACCTCTACTTCGGACTGCAGATGGCATTGTTGACTGGCTCTCCCGCAGATACGATTCACCAGGTGTATTTGATCACATGTTCGTTCTATTAAGGCTCCAGCATGCATTGGTCATATATATTTTGCAGAGGGAAGGTGACCAAACTTCAGCTTTCAGGAGATTGTAAGATGCAAATGTGGAACACGGTAAGCTCCTGTGACACCTTTTTCTTTCGTGGTACAGGGCATCGAACCAGGCAGCGTCTTGGCAGTAACGGTAGGTCCACGGCAATCCTGCTCGGCAATATTGCCATGATATTGCACGAAATGACGGTCAGGAACCTGGATGGCAATGCTTGTCGAGGTTCTCGTCAACGTGAGATGTGAAAGGGCCCCGCGGGTCCTTAGCCCCATTTACAATATTAACCTCGTCTTCTCCAGTTCACACGCCGTGCCGGGCAAGACCTTTTGCGCCGTATCCGTGCGCTCGCGCAACTGCCCGGCCTGGGCCCTGCGCATGCAACTGCGTGCGAGCGCGTGCGCGTGGGCACGTTTCACTCGTTCTGCCTCTCGGTCCTGCGCAAGCACCCCGAGAAGGCGGGCCTGGCACGCAACTTTGCCGTGTACACGCCCAAGATGCAGGTGAGGCGTGCTTCGCTCGCCTCACAGTCTTGCTTCATGCTCCAACATGCATGTGAGAAAGTGATTGGTCCCCTAGCAGCTTAGGAGTGGGACGAATTGTCCCTTTTAAACTCACAGCTTTGCGCATTGGCTTAGCGTGGTCCTTTCAGTGCGAAGCTTCTGCTTTCAGATGCATGACGTATGCACTGATATTTCGTTTACTCAAGGATCGAGTAGGTTGTTACGACAAGTGCTCTGGAAATTCCACTCGGATCCTTCTTCTACAGAGGGACCTTCTGCTGGGGCTGGTGCACGAGTACTACATTGGCATGGGCATGATCCAGCAACGGCGCCAGGGACGGCCCATCCCTCAGGTGCAAAGTCACACAATCTCTTGTTCGACGACAGGCAAAGGCTTGCGTAAGAGGCAAAAGCACCTAGCTTGGATGGTCGAAACTTCATCCGAACCGTTGTTTGATTGAACTCCTTCGACGCATCGTTTGTGGAAACTTCTGCTCGATATGGTCAGATTGCTGGTATCGACCTCACATTCGCTGCCCACTTTCAGCGCTCAACTCAAGCCAATTTTTAACTTCGTCAAATTGTTGAACGGGTTCGATCCGACCTCAAACACTCGTGCGATTACCGATCCGCAAGGAAACCGTAGCTTATCTTTGCTGACAGGAGCTGCACTCGAGCGCCGCGCTGGTGAGGTCTCTGCCGCCCGAGCAGCGAGCCCAGTTCCAAGCAGAAGCTGCCCGCCTACTGCGCAAGATTAGCCGACTGCAGGCTGACGCGGGTGGGTGTTTCGTCGTGTCTTTTGAAGCCTAGGATGCCGGCAAGAGAGCAGGAGTGGAAAGGAGAATCGAAATGAGAATATCCAGCCGTCTTGCATAAGGTCGACAAGCGCGGGTGGGTGGAACTCACGTCGACAAGGGGGCAAGAACCCTGGCCTAAAGCTGCCCCTGGGCAGATCTTTGGGTCGCGAAGAGTCTTTTCGGCGTTCCAACGGTCCTTCAAAACCTCAACTTCGAGTAGGTTGATAGATCCAAGGTTCTTCGGATAATCCTCATGATGCTTCCGTTGCATGCATTTTCTGACGACCGGAACCTTTGTTAGCCTGCATAAGCCTCCCCTGCAAGTTGTTCTTTGGTCCAATGCTCCATGTTTACCACTTCCCACACCTTTCGCAGGCGCGGGGTCGAGCCAGAGCATCCTGGGAGACGGTACCGACAACGAGATGTTCTCGTGGATCTACGACCACTATAAGCAGCGGCTGCGCGAGGTCAACGGAGTCGACTTCAACGGGTTCATCAGGTGCGGGTGTCTTCTTGAGTCGCCATTTGAGCGACTGCGCTTGATTGGTTTGATTGTCTGTCTTCTCCTGAACGGCTTATGTACGTCGCCTCTTCCTTTTCGAAGATGGCGTCGTTGCTTGCCGACCGTTTTTCTGTTTGTCGTTGGTACACCTGGTCGACCCTCTTGGTGCTGGTGCAGATGAGTGTTGTGCGTACGATCAAGTGTTGATATGAAGGTATGTCTCCACAACGGGTTTCTGTGTTGATAATCATCGTCCTCTGCGTACCTCTTTGGATAGCCCCCCTCTGATTTGGTTACAACCCTCAAGGTCCAGTACAGCCAGACCGGTTTTTCTTCGCGGTCTCGTTTAAGTGGTGACCGTCGGAAGGGCTTTCGCGGGGTTCCCATCAGGAGATTCTCCTCAGTTTGCCGTCTTTCCACCTCCAATGGAGTTGCGGAACACTGGAAAACCATTGTTTCCTTCTTCGGCAGGCACACCGTGAAGCTGTTCCAGTCCTGCCCGGAGGTACTACAACAGCAGCGGGGCCAGTCAAGATACGTGCTTGGTAAGACCCGTTTGTTTCGAACGCCTGATTGTAAACGCGGTGCTGATTAGATGGATCGCTACTGGACATCTGCTAGTGTAGCTTTGACCGGTAGAAGTTAGGATTACGATACACTGTGATGGACGTCCGCTGCTTCGACAGAGTTGGCTTGATTCTGGTCACTTGATGGACCAGGAGAGATATTATCTTTTTGATGAGAGGGAACGACACAATGCTCGTCCTGAATTTCGCCTCATATCCTGGTCGGCTGTTTTGTCCCTGTTGTAAGCTCATAAACGGTCTCTTAACCTGATCAAATGTGTTGTCTCTCTTGTAATATCACAGATGACCCACAGAGCTAAGTTGTGGAGCCTTTGCGGTCTTTCAAACCGACAACGAAATTGTTTCCAACAAATAGAAGCATCTTTGCCTCCAGCCACAGAAATTTGATCTCCCTCCTTCCTTTGCAGTCGACGAGTTCCAGGACACTGACACGTGTCAGTTCGAGCTGCTCCGCCTGCTGTGCGCGCCCGCGCCCGGCGACTCGGGCCGCGTGACGGTGGTGGGCGACGATGACCAGCAGATCTACACATGGCGGGGCGCCGCGGGCCTGCGCAACTTCGCGGCATTTGACGAAGCGTTCCCGGATGCCAAGACAGTGCTGCTAGAACAGGTGAGCAGCAGGCGTATGGGAAAAGGGTCACTGACACTCTGACCATCTCTCGGTGCGCTTTCTCTACTTGTGCAGCACTTTAACGTCTTGAAGTCACACCCGTCTTGAAGTCATGAGTTGTGGTCATCCTTTCTTGTTAACTGTACTGTCCAACTCAGAAAATTTGCTTGGAGCATCTAGAAACGTAATAGCAAGTTTATCGCAAAGCGCTGTCTGTCTTATGCTTTGAGCAGCATACTAGAGTGGACGCGCGCAACAACTGCGTCCCAATAGACATCGCAGCCCGTCCCTAGCACTTTTGTCCCTTCACTTCTGTTTCGTTTCGTTGGAAATCTATTTTAGGGCCTCCTCACCCTCGTCCGCCCTTCCGCTCCGTGCAGAACTTTCGGTGCTCCGCCGCCATCGTCTCCGCGTCGCGCATGGTCATCTCGCGCAACACGCGGCGCCGCGCCAAGTCCATCCGGCCGGTCGCCCCCTTCGGAGTCGCCGTCACTGTTTCCGAGTGCCGCAACGAGGCGTGCGAGGCGACCGAGGTAGCCGAGGCCATTCACGAACTGGTCGCCGCGCAAGGCCTTGTTCTGAGCGAGATCGTCGTGCTTTACCGGCTGCAAAGAGTGGGGCTCGACGTCATGCAGGGCCTCCGAGCGCGGGGGATCGCGTGCCACTTCAAAGGGAGCGGGTCCGGTGGGGGTGGGGGAGAGGAGGGGTTTGGGTTTGGCGCGAGCGGGGGTGGGAGTGCTTTCGAGGACGTTTTGGCTGTGTTAGCCTTAGTGGTGAACGAGGGAAACGATGCGGCGTGCGCGCAGTTACTGCACACGTGCAGCCAACACGTGGCGGCCCCCGACGGCGCGGCACTGGCCTGCGTAAGCCTCCTGAACCACGAGAAGGGGATCCCCCTGCTGGCCGCAATCAAAAGCGTGCGCGCGCATGCGCTCGGAGTCATGCCGTGCGCAGAGCTGCGGGAGTTCGCGCCGGCCCAATCGCTGGACGCCACGTCAGCAACCATCGGCGCCATGCTGGCGGTGTTGAGGATCGTAGCGGCCGCGAAGCAGGAGGCGCAGCAACTGGGGTGCAAGGACCTGGTTCTAAACGTACTGAAGCAAGTGGCGCCGTATCACGGAAGCGAGGCGCAAGATGGAGAAGAAGTGCCTACACAAGGGACGAGAACAGGGAAATCGTCGCAGCCTGGAAAGGGAAACGGGGTCAAGGGGAGCTTCGCGTTTGCGGGCATCAAGGCGCTGATTCGAGAAGCGGAGCTGTTTGAGGAAGCCGAATCAAGTCGCGTGCCCGAGACGCCTAGCGCATTAAAGCCCCCATTGAGCCAAGCAGAGGGTGCGGCCTTAGACGGAACGTATACAACCGGCGGAATGACGTCGGCGAGAAACGTGGGAACGGTTATTCAGGACGGCAGTCCGCTCCGGCGAGAAGGCGTTTCGTTACGGCCGGAACAGGTGCCATGTCAGCCCCTGGGTAGGGACAATGGGGCAGAGGCGAGCACCAGCGGACGGGGCCAGGACCCGCAACTCTCGGGGGGGCAGAATGGCTGTGTTAAAACACCCCTGCAGGGACGGGAGCAAAGGGAGGGCTGGCTGACACCGCCGCCTAGCAGGGGGCTGAGCAACTTGGATAACACGCCGTTGAGGATGGGGTCCCAAGGTTCGGGGCAACAATCGAGCCATCTGAGAACGTCGGCAAGCAGAGGGGGTGAGTGGAATCTGCAGGCTCTGCTTGCAATGTCCTGTTGTTGCCATCTTATTGTAACTAAGTTAGAAGGGTTGAGAAAACCAGAACTTATATATCTCTCCGCTCCGGTAAGCGAAGCAATCAAAGACTTTGCTCCCTGAGATGGACTAGCAAAAGCACAGGTTACTCTACTTGACTGCATAAATTGTGCATCTAACGACCGTGCAGTGAACACGCAAAGCTCTGCCCTACTGTCATTTGTGGGCGACTCGTATCGGGCAGCTTCATTTTTGTGCAGAAGCTTGCACAGAAAAAAATTGTCGCGCTTTTGATTTTTTAAGTACATGCTCATACTCTTTCCAGAGAACCAAGGCCTATTGTATCCAGGATTCAACGATGTCGTATTTCGGAGTTATAATCATCAGCGCGTTGTAGGCATCGGAGCTTCTAAAGGTCTTGTATTTCGCTGCTTCCTTCCGCTCCGCTTTTCAGGTCACACGTCCCCCCGCTTTGCAGGCTGCGGTCCTGCGCGCGAGGGCAGCTACGCGGACCTGATGGCGAAGCGCGGCCGCCGCAGCACTCCCGCGCAGCTCAGCAGCGCGCTCCGATCCGTCCCCCCGGTGCCGCGGCCCAATCTGTGTCTGACACCTGGCACCACTCCGTCCACCGCTCCCCGAGCAGAGTCACCCTTACGCAATCCCGCCAAGGAAACGTCAGCAACGGGGGTGGAGTCCGGCGGGTTCTCCTTCGCCGTTACTCCGTGCGAGGACAGCCGGAGCCCCACCCTGTTCAAAGCCCCGGGGGCCAGCAGGCCTGCGGAGGGATCCCCCGCCTCGACCCCTGTCGCCAATCCCCGGACGCATCCCCATCCTAGTTATGCCCCGAGCTCGCAATCGGGAAAGACCGCCAAACGAATCGGCGCAACCGAAGCGGCCAGGATTGCCCGCTTGCAAAAGTTCGTGGACCGGGTGATGTTGCGCAGCGAGGAACAGGAACTAGGGGAGGCGGGAGATTTGGGCGCGGGGCCAGAAGAGAAGGACGGAGAGGAAGAGGAGGCGGTGACTCTGACCACGATCCATCAGGTTGGTTAAAACTGGCTATTTTTCGGCGCTTCGGGGAAATGCTCTTCGAGAACTTTTCGAAACCTTTGGCAAGCGTGTTGAGCATTCATTTTCTGGTTTTCTTTAATTTTGTTGACGTGTTTTGAAGGTGTGTGCTGTAAAATTTCGAGGATGCTTAGAGAGAGCATCGATAGCAGTCTTAAATCAGAACTGCCCTTCGATATCGCGCTTTTTTCTTGACTCACAGACCTGCAAGGGAGCCGCCGATCTAACCATCCGGACGATCGCCCTTGCTTCTACCAGCTCCATTTTTGCAATTTAATCGCGAGTGCCGCAAGCTTTGGCGTGGGCTTCTACTGTAATCACGTTATGTTTCTCTCCCTCTTTTCTTCGGTCCCCTGGATCAAAATCCTCTGCACATTCTAGAAGACCTCCCCCCGCGAATCATGCCTGCAGCCGTTCCTGGACTCCCTCCCATTTTCTTCGAGCAGGCCAAAGGCCTTGAATGGACCGCCGTGATCTTGGTCCGTGCCATCGAGGGCGTCCTACCGCTCTCCGACCATTCGTACACGTCCGCACGGGAGACTCGGACGGTGGTCGTCAGAGATCAAGGGCACATGCCGCCAAGTGCGAGTAACGCTCAGTTGGGCGATGGGCCGAGCGTTACGGCGGCCGACACCGTGGACAACGTTGCGGCGCTGGGGGCAGTCCGGAGGGAGGGGGGCGACGACGAGCCTGAAGCGTTGGAAGAAGAGGTGAGGCTTGATGAGGATCGTTTGAGATTTTATGACAGGTGGACACATTGTCAACGTTATTGTTTTGAGAACTCGCGCCCTGGCCTCTCTTCAAAAGTACCTGGAAACTTCGCTTCATCCTCAACACAAGAGCCTGGCAGTATAAAGGATCCTGATCATGTTTCTGCAAGGTTGAGTCCGCGTTCAAAAGGATGTGGTGACATAAGATGGGTCACGACGTCAGCACGTCAGCAGTGAATATGATGGCACCCTTTCCGTTGTCCAGGAGTTGTCTGTCTTGCTACTTTGAAAGAGAATGTGAGGTTTCTTACTACAATGCTTCTCGCTCCTCCTTGCAGCGGCGGCTTCTGTACGTCGCTCTCACGCGAGCCAAACGATTCTTCATGGTGAGAAGTCAGTCTCGCATGCGGGCATATGTGGAGTGTGACGTGTCGCTAGTGCTGATGCGTACCCGTGGACCCCAGAAGTTGGAAGCCGAGACGCCTTTGCTTCCTGATATGTTTGCGCACGAAGTAAGGAAAGGAAACGTTGAAATGCGCAGGGAGTTGAGCGTACTGCTAATGGCTTCTTTTGCACACGGCTCGGTCAGCTTACCTTACGCCTCGCGAGGGGACTGGTCGTCCTGGTCACTTCGGTCGAGCCTCCTGCTGTGCGATCCTCCTCAATCACGAGGCGCCAAGTCTTCTCGGGTCTTCTTTGCAGCAAGTTTTATACCTAAGCAGAAAGCTTGTACCTCAGCAAAAAAGCTTGTGCCTAAGCAGAACAAATTGTGCCTAAGCAGAATGGCTATCTCAGCGGATGCGAGTGTGCGGAAGCCGGCTTTTTGCGCAGGTGACTCACGTGATGTCCGATGGCGGCCAGCAGCGGAGTCCCTCGCGCTTCCTGCAGGACATTCCCAGAGGTGAGGTACAGGAGCTTAGGATGCTTGGGAACACTTCAACGTTCGAATCAGCTTTTGGTCTCAGGCGCGCGATGGGGCAGAGCCGTGCATTCGGACCCTTATCAACAGGACAACGTTACAGTGGCATGCTATCCACCGAGGGCCTGTTCACTGAAAATTGCGGGTTCCGAAAGGGCTGCAATTGCTCCCCTTGTGGCGAGATTGACAAGATCAACTTAGTGCGGGATGCCCGGCAGCTCCTCTTCCAGATAAGTCTTCTGACGCAACAGGTCCGTCCGCAAATTGCCTACGCACCCGTTGACGACTGCATATTCTACAGGCCTGACGAGAAGAACACAGCGCTACGATGTTGGGCCACCCCCCCAGGCGCTTACCCCAAGTCAGTCGCAGGCTGCGGGGCCCAGCCAAATGGGCCCCGGTCGACCATCACCGGGCACGTCGAAGCGTGGCGGAAGCTCGCTCGCGAAGACGGGACGGGCTGAGAAGTCGAGGGGCAGGAAAGGGGGCGATCAAGGTGGCGTCAAAAAAGGCCGGGGGCGGAAAGAAGGGGAAGACAAGGAGAACGCCGGGGAGGGGAAGAAGCGGAACGGGAGGAAACGGAACGCGAAGAAGGTGGTTGACGAGGAAGTGACCGCTGATTGTGATGTTGGCACGTCGGATGCTGAGAAGGATGCTGAGATTGACGAGCCGCTAGCGAGGCGAAGGCAGGTGAAGCGACGGCCTTTGCGAGTGGTCGAGGACTGATTGCAGGGGTGAAGATGCGAAGGAGGACTGCCCGATAAGCAGTGAAGTAGCCTATAGCTTCCCAAACAACTCTTCTTTTTCCAGCTAGACTTACGATAGGACCTAATATTACGTGATTGGTGATTTCCTGCGCGATCGCTCGCCTGTTACAGTCGGATCGAGCTTGATTTTTTGTTGAGGAGGCGAACTCGCGTTTCAACCGCTGAATACACGGAATCAAGAAGGTGCAATATAGGGAATAGTTGAACATTTGAAAGATATGTAACGCAGGCATGCGGCCTACTACAGATTCACAAATGCTGTGACTTTCCATGCAAGTCCGATTCACGTACGGACCATTTCCATCTGCTCCCTTTGCTTTATCAAAATATGCTATCTGCCAGCGTTGGCGAAGGGCCTGGTCGTTACGCGTTCGGAGTCGTTCGTACAACGATGCCGCATGGGCGCAGATCAAGCTTGATCTACGCCCACAGAGCGCCGGCGTCTAGTAGCTTGGCCGCCGCGCCGTACTACCTAACTTCACGGCTTGCATCATTCAGCTGATGGATCATAAGCCGCTCTGAACTGTCTACACGACAGTGCACTTGCATGTGGGGCCGGGCCGCCGATCTTCCAGTCGTGTACCGGCGCGCTTGAAAAATAAGTTGATCACAGACTCCGGCCGGCTAATGAAGCTCGGCGCTACGTATTACTTAGCTATTTTCAAAGCTGGGCTCAACCGCGGGCAACCGCGGGCATGCTTCGATGCATCGCAAGCCTTGCCTTTGCTTCGGCCAGCGGGGGGGCCATGACGCGACACTTTAGGAATAGTACTAAAAGCTCAAACCAACCTATCCTAACCTATAGAAACTACCCACCTGCTCCGCACCCATACCCACCCTAACCCCCAAACTAAGCCTACCCGTACGTCCCTGGCTGGTGAGCTTTCGATTCCTAATACCTACTGTTCCTGAAGTGTCATGACTCGGGAAGGCCTTTCTCCTGCCACACACGTTTAGCCTGCCTACTGTCACCGGCAGTCACCTCAACGAGAATCCATCGTGCTCGGAATCCAACGTGGCAGCCGCTGATCGAGCGGCCAGGTCACCACAACGCGGCCGCGGTGTCGCCTGAATAAAGACGCGGATCGGATCATGATGCTGGTACACAACACTTCGGCCTGTTGGCCGTTTGATCGATCATCGAACGGCTGGGGAGCACATTTCAGCCATTACGTTCTGGCATGGCTGCTTCATAGCTGACATAAGTTTAGGTGAGAGCTTAAGTGACCCAAGCTAAGTTGAAGGCGAGATCGCGC
Source organism: Klebsormidium nitens (assembly GCA_000708835.1). NCBI lineage: Eukaryota > Viridiplantae > Streptophyta > Klebsormidiophyceae > Klebsormidiales > Klebsormidiaceae > Klebsormidium > Klebsormidium nitens. The sequence goes on from DF237457.1 coordinate 20,305, forward strand.
CCATACCTTGCAACCTTGGGCAGAAGCATTCGGCACCAATGGCGGCGGAAGCACTTGACAGTCCCTCGCAGCAGGCTACTAGCATTCAAGATCTCCCAGCAGAGTGCCTGGGCCTTATCTTCAAAGGCTTAAAGGCGAAGGACAGGCACGCCTGCTCTGAAGTGAGTGCATCTCCTTCACCACCAACAACCGAACAGTTCTTTTATCCCCAACTTGTTCTTGGAGCTTCATCAGATCTGTGTAACATACCATGCAGAAGAGAGACTTCGGCCTCAGCAATAAGCACGATTCTTAATACAACGGCCTTCGACAGCAAAATCTGGAAACAACGAGACAGTCTGTAACAAATCACAATATTCTGAATCCTGGCTTCCATAATTCTAAGAGCGTTTGTTCACCTCGAGGAACCGTGGTGCATTCTACCCCTCCCTGTCAAGTCGGCAGTATCTCTTTCTAATTGCAGGTGTCTCGCGCTTGGAAGCTGCTGGATGAAGAGACGCGCGAGGATCTGTACATCGGCCTGATGTTCAAGCGTGGGCGCAAGCCAATCTCCACACCTGCGGCCCTTGCACTGGTCCTCCAAAGGTTCAAAAACCTGCAAAGACATACGCTGGTAGACATGGAGCTGTCTCCGCAGCTTTTGCATGTAAGTGCCTTCTGCTGTCCTTCTGACTCCGTACTTCAAATTTGAGCTCTGAAGACTACCAAACATTCATGGATTGCTCAGTAAGGTTGCGTGACTGAATGGCAGCTACTAATCAGATTCTCTGATTAATAGAAGGCGGTTAGATCGTCACCTTAAAATGAAGTCAGGACGACATCTATCGTGACTTCTTGAAAGCTGTGAAATGATTCCGTAAGGTTTTCCGCCAAAGCAGCCTCTGAAACTGTATTGAGAGAAACCTGGCTTTGTCTCATTACAGGTACTCAATTCCGCCTGCAAGAACATCTCAGCGCTGAATATGCAAAGCTGATAGCCTCAACATCGCAAAACTGCACCTGCCGAACTTGAGCATTCTTCACTTGACGAAGTAAGAGCCAGTAGGAGAAATGATTTCAAAAAGGAGCCTCCATTCTGTGCATAAAAAGTAACGGAGTTCGTCGGCCTATTCTTGATGTCAAAAGATACTCAACGCTTGCCATGATGATGGTAGTCAAGAGGAGCGCTAACGTAAAGATGATTCCCGATCTGTTCGGAAAAAGTGACCTTTCCGGCGAAGAAAAGATGGATCTGCTAAAGCCGTTCTACGTAATTTGTATAGGGTATCCTCGACTGGGAGCTGCACCTTGTAGTGACTCAACCTGTCCTTTGTCGATGCCTTTGATGCGATGTACTCAGTGCTGAGAGCTGACCCTCCCTCAACATCTCCCGCAGGCTGCCGGAACTGTCTGATGCTGGCTTTCTCAACCTCGCTCAAAGCTCCAGCGCCCTGAAGGAGCTGTATCTCGAAGAGGAGTCAGTGTTCCTCCTGACTGACGCCAGCATGGCTGGCTTGAGGGCTTTGTGTCCCGCCCTCGAAAGGCTGACTCTAAACCGTGTTCAAGGAGTTTCAGGACACGGAATCGGACACGGGTGTCCGACCTTGACACAACTCCGCTGCTTTGCTGCAACAATCGATGCCGTCGGCTTGCAAGCCGTGTGCAAGGGGTGTCCCAAACTCAGGGAACTGAGCCTGGACACGTCAGCTTTAGAGCAATCGTCAGATTTTGAAGCAATCAGATTCTGTCAGTCGCTTCGAGATCTTGAGATCCTTAGACGTACTCCTGCATTGCGCGATGCCGCTGTGACCACCATACTCAACAAGTGCAAGGAGCTGCGGACGCTTCGTGTGGGGAATTGGATCTCGGACGGTCCGGCAACCCCACCCTTTGTTGGCAACGGAAACCTGACCTTTTTGGACCTCGGTTGTTCCTCTGGACTGAACGCTGAGCAGCTCCACAACTTCGTCACGAAGCTGTTTCCTTCGCTACATTGCTTGATAATCTTTCGTGTCACAGGATTAGATTGGACATTTGAGAATATCAGAGACCAATTGCAGCAAAGGAGCCGACAGTTGGAAGTCCCTAGGTGTTTCTATGAATTAAGCAGGTGCATCCGCAAGTCAAACTGGCAAGTGTTCGTGACGTGAAGGCGAGAAAGTATGAGGAACTTTCTTGATTGTAAGTGCACTCTGAAGGGATTGGGGCGTGCTAAGATAGTTCATAAGCTTCACTTGCAGGCCAGTCCCGGGATATATAGCTTTTCGAATCAAATCGAATAGCAGCATAGGGAGCGACTGCAATAATTCGAGTTATGTTTTAAGTGAGATCGTGTGATATAGCTGACAATCACATTCATGCAATCTGATATCCGTCAAGGCCGCGTTGACGCAAGCTGGACCGGCCGCCGCTGTGATCCTATAAATGGCGTCTACTCACAGCGCCACTGGCCATGATGTCGGAGGGCCAGGCAACCGAAAGTGTGCTCAAGTAGGCAACCGAAAGTGTGCCCAAGTTGATTGCGGCTTGGTCCGTCGGAGTCAGATTGCTGCAGATGTGAGTGCGTGCGAGTGCAATGCCAGGGTTCATTAATGAATTCGTTCTACTGCCAAGTTGGCAGCTAGTGTACGTTGGCCGGTCGGGGCTCTATATTGATTGATTGATTTATTTATTTATGGTCCCTACGGGGCCATAACAGGTGCAGCATATGTATCAGGTGCAGCAGATCGTGTGCAAGTGACGAGCAGCGATATGAATGGCAGAACCGGAAGCACTTCATCATCATAGCATCTTTATCTAGCTAGCAGCGTTAACGCTTAAGTTCATGCAGGGCTTGCAATGTAGTCACATGAGGGTTTGATGGACTCCGCAGGGGGACCCAGCACCTTTTCAAAGTACTTCAATACTGATTTTGCAATTATGCAGCAGGCTCTCCTTAAAAGATTCGTAAAAGATAGTGGTTGAACTGAGACGACAGGTGGCCGAGCGCGCACAAATGCGCAGCTCTACATCTGCAATGGACTTATGCAGTGCATGCCTAGTTTGCAACGGCCGCCGTGCATGGTGCATATTACGTGCTCAAGTGTCCGGTCCGCCATCATTGATCGCCTTGGAGATGGTCACTGGTATGACGCGCGGTTGGGGTCTTGGGCCGGCCGGCGGGCCGGCCAGCTAGTATTTCGTGCAACGTACAGCAGCTGTCCATGCTAGATACAGACTACGTACACGGACTACATCGTCAACCAATTGACAATGAATTAAGGCTTCACGTTCCAATCGATCTTTGAATGCTGGACATATGCGCGCGCTGCGACTTTTAATTGCAATTTGGCACTGGGACTCACGTGCAAGAATTCCAAACTTCGTTATATGCACATCCGAGGATCATTTGCAGGGCCGAACGTTTAAATTTTGGGCCACTTGTTGTATGCGTGAGCCCTTTTCTCAATCCGGGCTTACCGAGTATAGGTACACACCAGTCTCTCATTTCACTCATGCAAGTTCTGTTCAATTGCTTTTCTGCGGTCCCAGCTGACTTGAAGATGCCAGGCCTGAGCTACAAATGTCCTGAGCTTCAAAAGTATGTACACAAATGCTTATCCAGCTGCCACACTGGCACACTTTCATTTGCTATAAATAGATCATCAAAACATGATCAGCTACTCTCAACTCTCTCTGCAACACAACTCGCTGTACAAAGTTTCTGTCAATCCCTAGCTCTACTTTTGTTCTGTGCAGTCAATTGTACAATGGATGTCGACACTCCTACACCCACAATCTGGTAAGAGGGTGCGGCGGTTTCTCCTCGATGGCCCACTCTGTCACAAGAGGCCAGCCTCGGAGCTCTGCAATCTGGCGCAGCCGCTTGTCCGGCAGCACCGCGTGGGGATGCCCAACCTGCACCGTGAAAGCGGGGACGTTGGGCGCGCACACTCTTCCATCTTCATTAAAGCGACGACTGTCTGACAGATACTTTCCGAAAGAAGTTGGCGTCCGCCCTTTTGCACTTGAGCATGACGCAACGGTGCCCTAACGTTATCCTGGGATCCTGCTCCTTCGAAGATTTGCTGTTTCTCGTGAAAGCAGTTTGCCTGCTCGATTTCTTTCGAATAGATTTAGACTTGTGCTCACACTCAAGATCCAGTGAGCGCCCAAGCTTGCACAGCCGACTGTGTGATCGCTTGCCTCTGACTTCCCTTCTCAGCCGTTCAAATCAACAGGTTGGACAACTTTCCGTGTGAGCAGATTCGTCCAGAACTGACCGCCCGAAAAGGAGATGGCTGATGCAAGGACTGGGGGGATATAAGAAACCACGAACGCAGCCACAGCTAGTCAAGCGTTCTTTTCTTACAGAGTAAAGAACGGCGACCATCAAGCCGAAGGCCGGACTAAGCGCAGTCCCAGTCAATTAACATCTTCGAAAACCTCTCGAACGCTCAGGATTGATTGACATGTCCAAATGAGATACTTGCACCACGCACACGCCTGAAGGATATCAAAAAGTCGAACTCGAGCTGTTGTCGTGCTGGTAAAGCTTGCCAGCGCCGACAGAGCCGACCAATCTGGAAGCCCGGGACCTATCTTTTACCGCTTACACCTTCCAGCATGCCCAAGATGCAAAGCGCCAACAATCCGAGAATGTGAGACAGCGGCGCGTTCGCAGCTGACTCTCGGCTCACTGAGAGTGGGCATTCTCAGACCGGCGAAGCACAGCACCAGTCACAAGAAACATCCCGAAGGGAATCGACACCAAAATCTAGCAGCTCACGCTTTCCAGCATGCCCAGGTCCGCGATGCTGTCCCCGTAGGCGTGGCTCCTCCGGAGGTCGATCCCGTGCTGCACGGCATACTCCTTCACAATCACTGCCTTGTCATCTCCGTTGAACGCGGCGCCCGCCATCTCGCCCGTGAACCTGGGGCAAGAAGTGATGACGTCAGCGACCGAGCTCGCTCGTTTTTTAAGTGGTGTTCTTGGACTCAACCCTGAGATTCGATTCAGCTGCATAGTATGTTGCTGACAGGGCTGAGGACGTCAGCGAGCCATCTTGCTCGGCCTTATTGCCGAGCAGAAGGACGTCAAAGTGACAGCGTAATGCAGCTGCACGCCGTTTTGAGTGGCACGTGGCCACCGATCGGATGGGCGATCAGTGCAGCGGTTGCTATCGACTTTACAAGACATCGAGGACCGAATGGCAGCGGAGTAGACGAACCTGAAATGCATTATCCGCTCGGAAGTAGCAGTGGACGTTCGGACGTGCGAAGGTCAGGTGAAAGGCCCATGAAACGTAAGATCGGAAGAGGCCGATTGTGTGATCGGATGACCAGATGCAATCTGGCAGAACCATCAAAACGGCTTGCATCTAAGCTTCTGTAAACACAGCCTCCAAGCGGCGAGCCACCGAGAAGTCCCTTACATTGAAAGGAGGAGCTGCATTGGTGCGTAAAAGTCGGACCGGATGTGCTTCTCACCTGCCGTCCCTCTCGACCAGGTCTGCCGCAATGACGTCATCTGCAAAGTCGATCAACAGGGATACGATCGGCTATGCCGAGATTTCTTCTCAGAGTCTCTCTCCTAATGCAGTGTTGATTGATATCTAAGAAGTCCAATGGCGTTGCAGCCAGGGTTGGAAAAGCGGTTCGCAGCATTCCTCATAGAGTTGAAAGTGAAATAATCTGTCCTTGTTCATCACCATTTCACCTCTGCTCAGTGACCGACTTGTAGCTTTGCCTGGGTTGCTTACTTTCTGCCTTCCTGTCTCTAACGTTTATCAATCTGGTTTTTTGAGTGTTCCTACGGGCTTAGTTTTCATGTCCCATGTGCGGTTTACGACTTTAAGTGGGCCGAAAGACTTGACGGACTTTGCTCAGCAATGACGATAAGACCAGATTCTCGATGATCACGGTTTTCAATTGGATATCAGGTTCTCCCAACGGACTCATTGCCAATGAAAAGCACGCCCTATGCCCAGTTGAAGCAACGTAGCTTCGGGACTTGCCTGCGTCGATCTCTGCCGCGAGCGGCGCAATCATGAAACTGAGCGAGCCCGTGACCAGCACCACCCGGAAGCCTGCCGCTTTCAGGTCGCGGATGCGCTGGATTGCGCCCTGGAACACTCTGCACCCAAAGTAGGAAGAGTTTGAGAAAATCATAAAAATAAAAGTAGGGCACCGGAACACAAACATGAAGACATGGGCCTGAAACCTTCCGGCTTTACTCTCCTCAACCACATCTCAGGGACAAAACTCTGACTACCATCATTTCTACCGAAACGAGAGGGAACTCTGCTACTTCTGTGGAAGAATACCCCAGAGCTTTTTTGCGAGTAGGAGGACCCTATATGAACTGGGCCATGCTCCAATAGTAGCAGACAAAGTAGACGAGGGGACCAAACTACACCATCCTCACCCTCTGAAACTCTGATTGTTCGCCCAATAGTTTCAATGTCCACTTCAAAAGGGGTCCGTTATTTTCCTCAGGATCTCAATTGGTGCACAAATAGCAGTTTATCAACTCCTCCATCAGTGGCTGTGTGAATGTCAAAGCTGAGCGGCAGAGACACGAATATCACCTTGGTCTCATGTACTCCTCGTATGCGAACTTGCCCCACTCGCACGCGGCCGCCGCGGGCCTGCCGCGATAATTGAAGTAGAAGAAGCGGCAGAGCAGTCCTCTGTCGATCTTGTCAGCCAGCCGGTACAGGACTGAGAGCGTTGTGAAGTACGGCACCCAAAACACGCGCGCCAGCATGGATAGTTCTCGCAGGCGCAAGTACACATAGGGCCACACGATGTTGGTTTTGGCAATCGTGCCGTCAACATCAAAGAAGGCGGCCTTTGCTGTGGGAGCTTCACGTCGGGGAGTTACGGAAGCCCCCTGTTCTGCCCGGATTGGTGCGCTGCGATTTGTCGCTCGCTTCTTCTGACTGGATAACCTAGTACTTAGGCGCCGGGCTAGGTGTGGTTTTTGTGAAGAGGGGAGGGAGGAGCTGCTTGAACCGGCAGGAAGCAAGGCCCGTTGATTGGTTGGCCAATGATATGCAAGCGAAGGTGAAACCTTGGATAGGGGCAACAAGCGCGGGCCAGATCTGAGGACCTTACTCTTTACTACGCCTTTGGTGAGAGTAGTTCCAATGGGGCCATGGCTGAGGCTGCCCCATGTACTGGATTGAAACGTCAGCGACTCCATTGGAGCTATTGACAAGCTAAGAATTGGAGAGTGACGTAATTGAAGGTTGGGAACTGGAAGTCAAAGGTCAGCATCAAGGGATCCCTTCAGGTCAATAGGGGCCTGCAGACGGTGAATTAGTGACGTCAGGACCGGCGACTTCATGGTTTTCACACTTCTGGTTTAAGCAGCCCCAAAAATCTGCAGCAGCGTCCCAGAAGAGCTCACCAATGCTGCGCGCACTGAAAAGGAGAATAACTCTATTTTGCTAGCAAATGCCAAATTGTATTGACCAAGGGCTGGCTAGCTGGAGGGAACCAAGCGCATGAGCACTGCCTCGTCAATGAGTGCAAGGCCACATTGCTTGAACTGCCTCCTGCTCTTCAATTGACATTCAAAGACCATGCGTCTTTTGCAATACAAATAACAGAAGGGTCAGATTCTTTGAAGCTCACCTTGACTTCACATTGCCCCTCAGCTCCTTCCGCCCACACAATTTTGATCCACCAGAACCAGGTAGGGAGTCCCTTTCCAATAAAAGTTAAAGATGGGAGCTTACGCAAGGACCTTGGTTGCAAGGGGCCAGAGGGCAAATGGACTTTGAGCCCAAGTTTCCCTTCGCCCTGCCTCCTTGGCGAGATACTTTGCCGAGCTGCTTTCAAGGCGACCCTGGCCCCATGGTCTTTGCATGGCAATTTGACAGCTAAATCATGGTCTCCGACGTTTAAGACAAATTTGTCTGTTCATGCATGCTCGGATGCCCCAGTAGAGTCTGTAATTTCACTAGTTTCAACCGCAACGTAAGCATGACATCACCGGTACTCATGGTGTACGGTGCGGCGGTACGCTACCGTGTCAAAAATGGTCGGTACCGTGCAGGGTTCAACCGGGCACTAGATTGCGGGGAGACGGAGTGCTCAGGGGATGTTAGGGTTACTTGAGGGCAACCGACTGATCTTGGTGGGGTTAGATGGGGGGTTAGGGTGGGTACGGGCGGGCTATGGCGGAACGCCTTAGGGTGTCGGCAAAACCCGGTTACTGCTCTCAGTTTGACCTTAGGGTTTTAGGTTTGGCAGGTCTTTAACTATGATGACGTCGCAGTTGAAACTAGTGAAGTTACATACCTACGTCCAATGCCCATAGCTTAGAGGCGCGCTGACGACGGTTCTATTGACGCTCAACACGCCTGGCCCAGCTAAGCCTATTTTGCCAGGAGCGGCAATGATAACCGGCCTCCCTGCGTCCTTGCCACATTCTCGTATGTGAAGTAAATAGAACTATATATTGAATTGCAAAATCGAGTTTCAGATATATCATATGAGAAAACTTCAGAGAAGAGAGAAGCCCAGCAACAGCTGCAGCCTGCCAGCAAATGCGTGTATGCATTCATAAATTTAATGCAGATTTAATGCAATGCTGGCATGCATGCCCAAAACCATGGATCAGGACAACGCTGTGGGGTCTGCTGCTGTCGCCGGTCATCTTCGGAACATGTAGGGTATACACAAGGATCCATTGTCTTTAGAGCAATGCCATGAAGCGGCAATGAGCGTGGCCCCCAACCTTTGCGCCACCGAGCTGGGCATTATGGGCCAGCCTGCGCAGGTTTGCGCGGCTCCAAACTTCAAACAAACTTTGGGTACAATGCTGTGCTGTCCGGGTTCTAGCAGATGCGAACTGGCCAACAGAGGAGAAGGTCTGCAGCTGCGGTGTGCATTGCTGCGAAAGGATCTTCACAGCAGTATTGGGAATGCGAAGGCCCAAGCAACCGGGACATTGAATGTAGCTTGTGTCTGGCGTCTGTCAAAAGCTGTGAGCAAAAGCATGCCCACACGCCACGCCACCATCGCGCCCAGTCTCTCTGAAACAGCTGCAAACAGGCAACTACAAAGAAACAAAGTGTTCAACGGTGGTGCAGTTGTACTGGAAAAGGAGAGTGATGCGTTTGGGGTCAGCAGAAAGTGGGCGAGTCTGTTGGAAGCGGTGGAGGGGGGCACAGTCAAGAAGTTGGGGGAGCTGCAGGCATTGGATGAGAACATGTGTATCCCCAACAACACCAGCTGGGACAAGGCAAGCACTGTTCTTCCCAAGGAACTACACCGCAGGGTTGCAGTATTTGCTCGGAATGCAGCATCTCAAATTGTTACGCACAAGCGTTTGAGAGTTGGGCAAACTTCGCTTTGAGCTACTTGATGTTTTGAGATCTTTGGACATCGAGAACAGCAAGGCCGTCTTGAAGCCCCAATCTTGTTGACTGCATCAAAAGCTGGTTGTAATCTGGGCATAACATGTTGGACTTGACGAATGTTCAGGTTTCCAACGGAAGAAGTTGTAAAGTGAGAGTGGTGGAGTCAGGGGACTCTTCTGCGTTTGAGCCTTTGCTGGACTTCTGTCATGAACGTGACCATTGCTGCCTCTCTTATTTCTTGATAATCTGCGCCGTTTTGGGTGCTTGAAACGCAGTACCTTTCACGCTTCAGGTCGGGCAGGAGTGGGCGGATGCGATCAAAGCAACGCTTGGAGTATATCAGAGCTCGTTTGGCGACCGCTTGGTCTCTGTGTATGTCCGTGGGTCGGTGCCGAGGGGCCTCGCAGTGGCCGGAATATCGGACCTCGACATGCTTGGTGAGCTTGGTTTTGAGTCAAGCAGCAAGACTCTGGACTTTTCAGGTCCGACATGCATCTGATGAGATATAGAGGACTTCATGTCTACAGGCGAAGAAAGTCTCTGCTCTCGTCTTATCAAGATTGACCAGTGAGCACACTTTGGTATTGGAGAGCGATTGACCAACTTTCGAACCTTTTGAATGTGTTCGAAGGTCTGTCCTTGAAGGAGTGTGACCATGCAACGTTTTCCTCAGTGGCCCGTTCAAGAATGTCAAAGCTTTATACTCGATAAGATAAAAATCCCCCTCTGAATTCTTCGTTGCTCTCCATTGCAGCTTACGTCTTTCAAGACAATCTGAATTCCCTGCCTAGGCCTCATACCACTTCAGCCCCTGAAAACAAACGATGGCGGGAGCTAGAGCGCCACAAGTCAGAGGCAGTCCACCGGTTCCCGTTCCTGACAGGGATCGAGATGCGGGTGGCTGTGCTAGATCCTTCATCACAAGAGGGCCTCACAATAGCAAACGCTCTATACCGTCAAAAGCCCGAGTCCATCTTCCTCCAGAACCCCGAAAGACAAACTCATCAGCAACCCACGTTAAACGCGGTTTCCCCTTCAGAACGAGCAGAGGAACTTTGTCCAAGTTATTCAGAAGCCCTACTGCCCCTCGACTTTCCCTTCGCTTTTCTGGTCAAAGCCCAGGGTCTCAAGGTGTGGGGTTTGGACGTCCAAAGCCTGCTTCCACCAGAGGCAGCGCGTCCGACGTCTCGGGCCCGTCCGACGCTCCGCGACTCGGTCAAACGGGCGATAAGCTATGGGCAATCGCACGTGGAGGAAGGGGACTGGGAGGCGGCGGGGGCTGTGTATAAGTGGGCGCTTAAGAGGTGCATCCGGGCGGGCTTTGAGAGCACGATGGAAGAACTCGGGTGGAGGGTAAGCCTGCTTCCTCAGTCTGCTTCCCAGCTTCTGATCTTGAGAACCTCTCGCCAGCTTACTTTCCCCACTTCTCATATGCTCCTTGTGTGATTTCTGTCTTGCTCGTTATACTGGTTGTGATGCTCAGTGCCTCCAGACCATGAGTCATTTATGACGTGAAATGTTAGACTTGCTTCTCTTTCGCTGCAGGTTTACACCCGCGACCTCTATTGGTGCTGCCACGTGGCAGCCCAGCACCGTCCCGCGCTCGAACCCGTTCTCGTCCAAGCCCTGTTGCTGTGTCTCGCTGACACCACATCGGTGGCGGGTTCGAGGAACACGGTAGAAAATTGCTTGCAGGTCCTAGGTAGCGCTTTTAGTCCGGCCATACCTACACGAACCGCTCAGAAAGGCATTGCGAATGTCAGTCATTTAGATAGAAGGCGCGCTTCGCCTAGCACAGCCACGTTTGTAAAGACCCCACCTCAAGTTCACGGCGTAGAACAACAAAACACCACATCTCAGGCGGAGACGGCCGAGAATAGCAGGTGGCCAGAAGCAAAGTGGCGCCTCATTTTGGGCTTACTCGGAAGGAGAAGAGACCTCGAGACGGGTTGCGTGGCTGCGCCTCTGCCCGCTTTCAAGGGCGCCATTGTGCGGCCGGTTGCTGAGTTTGAGTGGCGGGATGAACGAGCCCGGGAGGCCGCAGTCAGGGAGCTGCAGCTGATCCTGAGCGGGTCGCGAGAGGCTCGGCCTGTGATTCTCCGTGGTGAGAATGCCTTTCTAACGCCGGTATAACAGTGGGTTAACATAGTTCGTTACTCTTTCTCGGCAGGATCATTTACCACGACGCATAGAAGTTTCCTTCTGTCCTCTACTCTAGCATTCGCGCCCGATTCGTCGTATGTTAATGCACGTTTCGGTCCGTACTTGATTTGCAGCTTCCATTTCAGTCGACGATTCCTACTGACGGTCGTTCAAGACGTTTGCCCTCCGTCGTGTCTCTGTCACTTTCACCGAGGCTGCCAATTGTTCTGGGGCTTTTAAACTTGGAGCGGATTCCCCACCAGGAAGGTTTCGGTGGTCTGATCTGATTCCTCATCAATGTCAAGGCTTGTTTGGAGATATTCAAGGAGCAAGCGAGCCTTTTGCTTGTGTGCAGGTGCCGGTGCTGGTCACCCTGCCGTCGGGAAGTGGACGCTCGACTCCCTGGCGGCAGACGGCGGGCTCTCGGGACTTGTCCGGGTGTCTCCCGACTTCAACGTATGGCACGCCCTTCTTTGTTTCCACTTTCGACCCGCCAACTTTTTGTTTGCTTCAGCCGCTTCACACAGCTTTTACGTTAATGTTGAAGCGCTCTGAGCACGGCAATCGGTACGCAGATCGGTTGACGACTTACACTGTGCTCGCGCTGACGTGTCCCCGTTCTTTCAGCAGTGAGACAAGGCGTGGAACTGTATCTGACGCGCCGCTCTTTTTCGTGCAAAAGAGCGCTTTGCTAGTATCAGAGGGCGCTTGTCAGACTCTCCTTGGGTCCAAGCACCACTCTCTTTCCAATTGTTAAGCACAGAACTCAGCAGGACCCTACGCACAATCCTGGCTGTGCGCGGTCTAGTGAATGTGAGGAGAGTCAATTTGACCTTGCGCCAATCTCTCAACCGATTTCACAGCCTCTTTGTGGATCTGCCACACTTTGCACGCTGACGAAGAACCGTCGAACGTTCAAGCTGAACCAACGCGGACACTCATACGCCTACTTCTCCATTGCTCAGAGCTCTCGCCCTCGGTTCGCGTCTTCGTCTTGCTGCAAACGGCTGCTGTCTTATTAAGACTCTGGATCCTTACACGATGTCCCTTGTGCGCAGTTCGTGTACTGCGAGGAGAGCCATCCAGACGTCCGCAGCGGCCGCGTGTCCGCGCCTAGCCGCACCGTCCGCATGTCCGTGCACGAGTTTGCGGTGCGCAGCCAGGCGCGACTGCCGCCATGGGTAGGGCCGCTGCGTGGAGGAGACTACTTCTGGCGGGCGGAACGGTGAGGACTGCGGAGCAGACAAAGCTCTCAAGTGATCGAAGGGACAACTGTATCAGGTGCGAGGTTCGTTGGCTGGTTTTCTAAGGGTCATTGAGAACTCTCCCGCTCTTGAAAGGAGTCAGATTGATCGGTCCTCGAACGACCGTCTTGCTAACTTCCGGCATCGAAGGGCCTCCGACAAGAAGAGCGGCTCGCATTTGTTTTAGATTATCAGGACTGGAGAGTGGATCCAGAATATCTTTCTTGTTTTCTGCTAACGTCCTCGCTGCTTGTGTGCAGGTACTACCTGCAAGCGTCTCTGCCGCCCGCGCTGCTGCAGGACCTCCGAGCAGCCCTGCCGCCCTTCGTGGTAGCACGCGGGCAGGCGACTGTGAACAGCGCACGCGTAGATCACAGCCTTACGCATGACTTCCACCCTAGAATTAGTCGTAGCACTGTCGAAACGCAGGGCGATAGCGAGAAGCGGCGGACCCTGCCGGCAAGCGTAGGACAGACTGAGAGTTCAGCGGCAGGGGACGACAGCAGAAACAGACGTCAGCACAGCGGTGATGACGTCAGCAATCAAATTGACACCGGGCGTAGCAGCACGCAGCGTGGACGAAGCGGATCAGAAGCGAGCGTTGTCGGTCCCAGCCCGACTTCTTCGAGTGACGTCAGCGGAGTCGCTCGAGGAGGCGTCAGCAAGCGACTCGTGGATGACGTCAGCGGGCGACGGGGGTGGGAGGTGTCGCAGGAGCCGCGGCTGTGGATGTCGCCACGTGGCGCCGTGTCGCCACTCCACTTCGACGCGTCGCCGTCCTGCCTGCTGCAGGTGAGCGCGCGCAGACCCTCAGCCCGTCATAGACAATTACAAGGTTTTGCGAAAGCTTTATTTGTCTGCACGAATGCCGGCTTTGATTGATCCTTTTGCTTGGTAGTGGTGAGATGTTCTGCACGGGCCTTGGTAAGCGGCGCTGCAAATTCGGCATTTGTTCGATACCAGAAGCCGGCCAAAAGTGGTAGTGTGCTGAGTGCACATTCTTGTTCGGTGAAGGAACTTTAAAACGTTCTTGGCCTGCGCAAAGGCGTCTCTTCACGACTTTTTCGACAAGTATGAGCTCAGCAACTAGCACCAGATCAACAAACATCAGGTGTCCGTCATTCCGACGTATGTCTTCCAGCCTCGTTGACTCCGTCCGTACGAAGCTCTCAGCCACCTTGTGGCAGCGCTTCTCAGCAATAGCAAGCTTTTGCCAAAAGTTCCGTGGTTCCAGTTGGAGGTTTGATCTTGGCTTAGTCTTGGCTTATTCTTGATTTAATCTCTGTCCCGGTAACCTAAACCGCAGGTGCGCGGCCGCAAGCGGATGCTGCTATACGACTCGCGCGACCTGCCGGCCCTGTACCCCTACCCAGACGACCACCCACTGAGGAGGCGGGCACAAGTAAGCCTTGCTTTTAATCAAGTAGTCCTTTTCTGGACCTCTGCGTTTCTAGGTTTGAGCGGATATGAAGACGTCCAAAATGTATCCAAACGGACTGAAGTGAATGAGAGGTCAATGTAAAGCTCATACGACAACGACAGGGCCAGGGTAACGCTGGTTTACAGAGGGTGTCTGGAATGATTTCTGAAGTCGCTCAAGGCTTCTTGCCCGGCTCGCCGTTAGATCCTGCTGCGTCCTCAAGCTGCAAAATCCTACTTGATCGCGTGGAGGATTTGGGAGCGAGGGGTGCCTGCGTCGCATCAGCAAGACATTGACTGACCTTTGATGACCCATCTGTCCGGTGTCAAAACAAGTCAAGGAAAAGCTCCATCGTTCTGCATTCAGCGCAATGCTAAAACTGTGTGCCAGAGCCGGTTTCGAACTCTGAGCATGTAACGCAGGTCGACGCCCCGCGTGATTGGCCGCGCTCGAAGGAACGGCCCCGTAACAGTTTTCAGTACAGGGATCTTTGATCAACCAAGGGCGTGGACACCGTCAATGGAAGCAGCACTGGCACTGCTGATCGCCCCACTCTACGTGCAGGTCGACCCCACGGCTCCCGCCTTGTCTGCCTTCCCTGCGTTTGCGGAAGTTGCCGCGCTCGAAGCGGCACTTTGCCCGGGTGACGTCATCTTCTTCCCAGTAGGTCAATCTTTCTTGATGAAGATGTGCTGAGCATACCTAGCCTGTTGTTTGGAACACCTTTGTCATGCTTCGAGACGTAGTCGCTTCTCAAGTGTGTTGACAAGTGATCGAAATCTCAAGTACTCGTAAACAGGTTTTGCAACCCGTCCAGCGTCCACAATCTCTTCTTTTAGTCTACCACTTCGTCCCTTTCCTGCGTGGTCCTCTTCAAGAGCACGAGCGACAAATGTTGCGCCACCATGGGCCGGAGGGCAGACTTGACCATATTTAGGAAGAGAATGCGATTGTATCTTACGGGTTCCGTCTGAGGGCACAGGAGTGATAGAAGCGTTTTCCACCGGCGCTGCAGAGGCGGTGGGCGCACTACACGGAGAGCCAAGACTTCTCTATGTCCGTGAGCTGCCGGTTCTTCGAGGCGCACTGAACGCCCGCGCTTGAATGCAAACGGCTGCATATACCGGGTCTCAAAGGAGGGACGGTGATTAGTTCAAGGTGGATATCAGTCTGAGTAGGACGGCCTCCCACACAGGTAGACACGCTCGATCATAAGTACGCCCAGCGGGACGTGCATATGGGGGGCGGTGACGGTGACGCTTGAGTTCTTAGATGATACGGTCCGGGCATGCAGCAAAGGAGGGAGGATCTAGCGCAGTGGCATGACATAAGGCTAATAAGCGCAGCGAATCCATGAATCTGGTGAGGACGCTCAATTCCTATCAGGACCCCTGCTTTGCAACGTCTCTGGGTTCTGGCTTACTTCGCATCATGCATGTCTAACCTACCGAATCTCGTTTTTACTGAGTCCTACTACCCTGAGCCGCGTTTATCTTTCTAGGTCAAAAGGTTGTAATTCTCAAACTCAGATCGAGTCTTATAATCGAGCAAGCGAAGTCTTCCTCAGAATGCCTTCCGCAGTTTGAAGGCAACTTGAGAACCTGCAAGCTGAAGTTCCACAGACTCAACGGAATGCAATATATGATACCGCGGCGCGCCTGGCGGGTATTGCATGCAATTCAAGTCGAGATTCGCCGTTCATTTGAGTATGTTATACTCGTAAGAACATGCCGGCCAGCTGCCAATGCGGCCATGATGAATGGATTGTCTGCAGACCTTGTTAAGTGATGCATAGACGGACTCGATCATGTGCTGGATCCAGCTTCCTTGTCAATACCCGCGAGTTCGCGAACGAAATTGCATGGATGTATAAGACATGCCAAGATCTAAGATATCTCAATCGTCAGCGCGGCTAGACCGGGCGCCCTTCGTAGCTGGTGCGCGGCCTACTGAACGTGATCATTATGCATGATCGCCGATCTTCAATTAAGTTACATGCTGATGATATACGGTTGACAGGCATTATGGATTTATGAAAAGCTTGTGGAAGGTGAGTCTTCAATGATAAGCCAAGGCTTTTGGTCAGTCATTGGGTCACATCAAAATGTCGTCGGAATTGTCAAAGAGCAACATGTACCAGTACGCTGTACGCCCAATCATGATGATCCGCCGCAACGATGATCCACAACTACGATTAGGTGATTCCAAAACACACACACCCTGACAACGCGTGGCCACAGCCTTACCCCAAGCGCGAAGATCCCTTGACTATATAATATGCATTGCCTCTGTGTACACTCGGCCTCAAGACCAGCAAGGACTTCACACGTGTATCGCCATATGCGTCCTAACTACGCCCTCAAGTATTTGACTCTCTAATCCGATCGGCTACCTCGGCTGGCGAAAGGATCCCCCTCGGAGCTCTCTCACCTGGCAGCATGTCCTCGAAGGGGCCGGCTGCATACGCCTGCGAGCAGAACATGCAAGGTTTGGGGCAATCAGATAGCTTCGGAGGCCGTTCTACCCGGGACTCAGCTGCTCAAAAGCGGCGCAATGGGGCGCAAGTGAGCAAATCAGCGTCTGCCCTTGTCAACTTATACAGCAAACGCAGCCGGCGGTTAAAAGTACTGAGAGCGGCGCTGAGCTGGACAAGAGGGCGGGCAAGAGGCAGGCGGCCGTGCGCCTCGCTAGCCCCTAGCCAACGCGAGCAAGAAAGGGTGCCGCCCGACCATCGGGCCCCATTGTAGGGCTAGTATGCAGGGGGCGGAAGGTGTGCAGGCTCACCTTATAGAGATTGTTGGGAGTTTTCCGCAGCTTTTTGAGCATGTTGTTTTGGAAGGCAGTCTGGCGGTCCTTGTAAGCCTGCAGGTGAAGGAAACCGGTTTGCGAAACGTTATTCTTTCAAACAAGCAGCGAGCAGTCCGGGCTTGAAGTGAGGCTGCCACCTCAGCGATGAAAAGGTGGACATTGCTCTGGTGGGCTTGCTGGCATGCTCTACTCATTGAGTACCCCTGAACAGAATTGGATTTGACTTTGGAAGAAGCAACAAGATCAAAAGCATGACAAAAATGCAGCAATCGACCATCTCGGATGATAACGCGATTAACGATCTTCAGCAAGAAGAGCAAGGTTACGTAAACTTGAGGGGCCTGGGGGGCAATTCAATTCCTCGGCACATTCATCAGTTCTTCATTGCCAACCCTCCCGCCCCTCTTTGAGCAATGCATGCAGGTTGTCCCAACTCGGATGCTCAACTTTCCTCCAACACAGTTGAACAAACTTACACACATGAGGTGCCCAGGGCTCTCTCAGCGCATGCTCAGGTGCCTACGTAGATCCTTTGAAACACTTTGCACCAACCCCAGCTGCCGTCCTGTTGGCAAATATTTTGCAAGTTAGGCGCCGCTCATCCACCCGCAATGTCGCTTGCACCAAATCAAGGATGGCTCACCTGGCTCTCAGGCTGGCTGGCCCACGTTCTAGCTGTTATGACGAGCCTGTTGTTTCTGACCTTCTCCAGGTACTGGCGGTACCCCTCTGCCACCCCCCCCTCGTAGGTTGCCTGTCCAATGTCGTCCATCGGCATCTTGCCAGGGCTCTGCGCAAGGAGGTAGCGCAGCCAGGCGTGAATCTCATCCTCTGGGGAAAGATTCTGCTCGGGTGTGGGGGGGTCACCGCCACCGCCTCCAGCTGCAGAGGTATCCTCAGGGTGCACCTTCCGCGACTGTAGGCAGCCAAGAGAGGAGAGTGAGCAGAGCGCAAAATGGAGTGGGCTCGCCTGTTACGTTCCCACCTGCATTTGTGTTTTTCAGCTAGGACAGAAAATCGTGGTACTTGTGCATGTGCAAGTTGAAGGGCTGCACTGTGCATATGATCCTCACAGATTATTTAGAACCTATACGAGGCGCCTACAAGAAACTGGATAGGCAGGCCAAGGTAATCTTAGTCTTTGCTGGCTTAGGTTGCTGCTGATAGGTGCCTTCCCTTATTGAGGAGCTTTGTGATCCCTGCCCACAGCTCGCAGTCCAAGATTCTCACGCGCTCTAAAAGCAGGCTTACTCTCTACCAATATGCTTGTGTGGCCCAGAAAGATGGGCTGTTCCCGTCCAGCCCTTACAAGTTACATGCTGCATGAAACTGGTGCAAATGTGGTCTATTAAGCCCAGACCTGGAAGTGAGAGCTTGTGAGCTTACCGGTAGCTCTGCCATAATGTTCCTGGTATCGTGTCGTGCAGCTGTGGGAGAGGTGTGGAAGCAAAGCTGAACGTGCTTTTGTTCAAAATCTTTATACCCTGCGCCTTCCGTCCTATTGATAGCGCTCTACCTCAGATGGACCAAAGCGAGGGTGGAGTCAGCAAGTTCGTGCCTCCTGCCCGCCTCCTGCAAGAAAGTCAGCTAGGGAGAGCTTTGCAGCATCTGTTTTGCCCCTTGCCTTGTTGAGAAATCCTGTCAGAGAAGCTGTCACGTTGTTCCAATGCGCTATCTCCGTCTGCAATCCTGGACCTTGAATGGTTACGTGTGTGAAAAGGGCAGCCGGAGAGCGAGGGATCCCTGGTCGCGTCACTGCAGCATCATGGTACTGCGCGCGGCCGCCGGCCCTGCGAAGCCGACCATCGGATATGAACCATGGCCCTGGGCTCATCAATCTGGTGCAGACTTGCATTGGTTGCAAAGGATAGGAGGGAGGATTGAGAGCGGCGCTCTGGTGGCATCTTTTCATCTGCAGCACGAGGTGTTGAACTTGAAGTCCTGCTCTGTTGTACGCCTGTTATTGGAGCGTCGGCGTCAAGCCCATTGTCAAGCGTGTAGGATGGTTCGACCGGCGAAATAGTCTGACAGCATTGACGTGCTGGATTGTTGAAGTTTTCTGCTTGTGCCCTATAGCTGCGGCTCTTCCAGCGGTGACTGCAGCCTTAAACTTTGAAAGGAAGCAGCATAAGATGACTTCCATCCAAGACCTGCCATCTGGGTGCCTGGGGCTTGTTTTCGGCGCTTTGGAAAGCTGGAAAGATAGAAACGCATGCTCTGAGGTATGCTTAGGCAAGGAATCTGACCTTTGAGACGTTTTTATCTCAGCTCGTCGTTGTCATTCGAGAGGGCAACTTCATGCCACTAAGCGCAGAAGGGCGTTTTGATTGCTCGCATTTGATAGCCTAGCATCTCATACGTCGCACAGATTTGCAGAGGATACAAGATAGCATCTTGGCATATGCATCCATGCCGGTGCACACTATTTCTTGGATAGATAACTGTATTTAGTCTTATTCGCAAGACCTCTTGCAAAACTTTTTGCTCCAAATCTGGTCAAGGAATTGTACGTAGGCAATGGCGAGGATTTTGACATTCGGGCACATGTTCCAACATTAGTCTGCTCAGTGCATCTCCATCAGCGGGACTTTGCAAGCTTTTAAAACTCTCAGATCTAAAGATTCGAATACCATGTTCCGTTCTGGACTAGTCTGCATAGAGCATCTCCGTTAGTGGGACGCTGCAGCTTTCAAACTTTCATTCCTGTTTGCAGGTGTGTCAGAGTTGGAAGCTCGTGGATAATCAGACGCGCACCGATTTTGCAATCAGTCTGAGCCGCTATCACAAGCCGCCCCCCACACCAGCAGTCTTGGCATGGGTCTTCCAACGATTTCAGAACCTGAGGTGTTTGGGTTTAGCGTACATGGACTTGTCTGCAGAGTATCTGACGGTGAGTGCTTCCCCTCCATCACCTTTTCCTTGCGATGCGATGACCAATGCCGAACCTCGATCAAGCAAGTATCCATTGTTTTGGACATAGTCTTTATTGTGTTGGGTTTCCTAGCTATTCCTTCAAGGGCCACGTGGTGCAAATCTGTGTTCAGAATGCAAGGACAGGTTAAGGGGACCCTGGCAGTCCTTATGGACATCAACAGTGAGGCGTGTACCGCTTAAGGAGCGGTTTCTTCGCTGTTCTCAGAGTGGGTTGCGAGGTCTGGTCAGGACATATTGACTCCATACCTACTAGCAGAGTCAATATGCTCTGAATAGTCATTGATCTTTAACATATATTGTTGTCTGCTTTTGGATAGGTTCTTGCGTCTGGTTGTCAGAATATCTCGGAGCTCCGTATGAGGATGTGCAAAGGCAACGGACTAGACTCCGCTGGGTTGCACCTGCCGGTTTTGACGAGCCTCCACTTGACAAGGTGAGTATTTGAGATGGGTTTCAGATTACAATGTGGTCAATGGGTGAAGGGGTCAACCCGAAAGATTGATCGATGAAGTGCAGTGTCCATCCGAACGGACGCCTGCTTGAACCAAAAAGCTGCTGGACCTGGGAGCTTACTGGAAGACCCAGAGTCCATGTGTACGTTTCTTAAATTGTGTACCTTAATTCTCCAGTGTGGTTGTAAACCGATTTCAGCTAACGAAGTACCTCGTTTTTTCCGTCCCGTCTGCAGACTTCCTGATCTTACGGACGCCGGTTTGATCAACCTGACTCAGAGCTCGAGGGCGCTGAAGGAGATATATGTGGAAGGGTGTGCTCTCTTGACCGATAAGGGCTTCTCAGCATTCAAAACGCAATGCCCCGCCCTCGAAAGCCTTACTCTGGACCGTATATACAACGTCGCAGGCGATGGAATCGCAGACGGTTGTCCAAGTTTGACGCACCTCCGGTGTTCTTCCGCAAAAATTGACGCTGGCGGCCTGCAAGCGATATGCAGGCGGTGTCCTGGGCTGACCAGTTTAAGCCTGCAGACGTCAGCATTGCACCTGTCTGCGGACTATGAAGCAATTGGTTGCTGCACTAAGCTTCAGGATCTTGAGCTACACCAGCCTCTTGCATTACGGGATACTGCAGTAGCTGTTATAGTAAACAGTTGCAAGGAGTTGCGGTCGCTCCAGTTGCCAAACTGGGATACACAAAATCTGTCAGGTGTGTCCCTCCCAGGTCATAGCAAGTTGACCTTTCTAAACCTCGATTCTTGTGTTGGACTGACGATTCAACAACTTCAGGACTTCGTGAAAGTTCTGTTTCCGTCACTGCAACAATTGGGGATACGGAACATGAAGGCAGTGGATTGGGAAGTGGACGATATCAAGGACTATTTACAGGCTCTGAAGCCCTCGCTGCAAGTAATCGGATCAACCAGTAGAGATGTTCCCCATACGCTAAGCATACTCTGACAAGGAGTGGTGAAACCATGGACAAAATCAGCGGTGAGGAACTTAGCTGCCGAAAACGGACAAACATTCACGACAATTGACCATGAATTTCAAGTGCGATTAGGCAGCTGTTCCTAGAGATCGTATGGCATCAAGGTTTCTCATGGCTTGCGGTGCCAGCCTAAGTTTCCTTTTAGTATTTCCAAGACATATGTGGAGATGGTGTCCGACGATCTTTCATTAGCATAGATCTCATTGCATGCAATGATGAGCTGGCAATGCGCGCTGTGGCAACACGTCCAACAGGGCGCGCGCACGTAGTAGCTCATAACTTTAAAGATTAAGACCGCAGGTGCGGCCGGTGCCAGCACATGCTGCAGCTCACGCAGCGTTGATCTGGCACATGATATGTACATGCAGTGCAAAAAAATCAATCTATACACGCATATTGGAGTGATCTTTGACTGTCAGACCCATACGGTTTGCTTCTGGCGGCCACTTGGACGCATTTTATTCGGCCGTTTGATTTCACATTTCGGCATTCTCTATACTTTATCATGAAACGCCGCCTAGGGAGCATTGCGATGGCTGCGCAGATACTGACAAAGTTGTTGAACGAAGATTATTCCCGTTCACTCGACAATGTATTTCAGATTCAGCGAGGGCGGCTTATCACTTTGATAACCTGCATCCCCCTACGACTTCCTCCTCCTCTGAAGCGACCACAGGGCGAAGCATGCCGGACGTGCCGCTGCAGTGCGGCATCTGCACCTAGGCAAGGAAGAGAGATGGTCCCAGAACACGCGTGGCTTTCTGTCAAGTCGCTGTGAGATATGAACACCTCACAGCGCGCCTTGCTCTCACCGAGAGGCCACTACGACAAGACCCTTTCCCGTGTTCAGCACTTTCCTTTGGCTGCCGTCCTCCTGTCGGCTTTTCCCAGGGGGGCTCGCGAGGCCCCGCTCGCTGGCCACGCTGTTGACCAGGTCAATCTCCGCCTGCTTGGCCGCCTGCCGCGCCTGCATCCGCTTCACTTTGGCGGGACGCATCTTCTTCTTCTTCTTCCGTGGCTCCACCTCGATCTGCCCTTCCTCGGGGGACTCTTCTCCGTCAGGGTCCTCTGCACGGAATAGCACACGAGATAAGACAAGCCGAAACAGAAGTAGAGCACGGAGGCAATTTCGGCCCTTTTCCTTCTTTCGGCCCCAGGCATTCTGGCCACTGCTGAATCATGTTGCATCGTTGGGGCTGTTAGCCGGATCTGGGATAGTAAAGAGGTACCGTATCGGTCGTTGTATAGAGCCATTCTCGCCCACTCAACAGGATTGTCAGGTACCATATTGAATTGGATGTCCCCAACAAAGCAAGAAAAGCGCACTCGCAGTGGCCTAGCAATCGATACTGAACACCGGGATCTTCTCATGATAATCTGTTTGAAACTGCATCTCCACAAGCACCTCACACGCAAATCCTGGCCACCTTGAGTGGGCCCACTCAAAACTAGCTACAACCACCGGCCATCCTCACCTGCTTCGGGTTCCTCTTCCGCCTCCACCCGTTGCTTCTTCCTCCCACCTCCCAAGTCCAGCTTCCCGTTCGGCGACGTCTTGGGGGCCCACCGGTCCCCTTCGTCACTCCTTTCCCTCTTGCTTCCCCGGCTCGGCTTTGCTTCTGTGGTGTCAAGGTCTGCCTCGTAAGCCCCGTGTGGGGTGCTGACACCAGCCTCGGGTGTGTGCCCGGGGCTCGGTGGCGCCACTTTCCGTTTGAGCAAGATCTTGTCCATGCGAACGATGCGTTCTAAAAGACCCTGCCCCGCCTCGCCCTCGGTGGTCAGCAGGTTATGGGCGTGCATGAAGGCGGAACGGACCTGGGAGGATAAGAAGGAAGGAGAGAGGTGAGGCGAACGGCCAGGAACGGTCGCAAGTGATTGTAGAAGATTACGGCGCACGAGAGAAGCCAAAAGGAACGGGAAGCGAATAGACGGATCTGCCCACGAAGAAAGTCGAAAGGGCACTACGACGGGCGACGACATAGGCACAGAATAAAGATTCCGCGCGACGTGAGAAGGCAAGCAAATAGAAGGGACACATGGCCGAGGAGATAGGAGGTCACTTGAGTAAGGCCGCAGAAGCCGGGAAAGAGGGCGGACGATAAAGCCAAAGAGAAAGCCCCAAGAGCGACGACCGAGGGCCACATAAAAGCTGGCCGTTGTTGCAAACGGATGAAACCGCTTCAGCATTCCACCGAACAGTCTCTTTGACTAGGGCAACACCCGCAACAACAACCGGTGATGATGGAGCGCTGTCATAGCCCGGCCAGAACCGACGCGATATCTGGATTCAGGTTACGATGCCCCAATCCCTGAGAATCATGCCAACAGTACGTCCGCCTGCCAATCGCCCACGCTCACCTTTTGCACGTTGTACGAGTTTTTGCCAATGTCGTTGTTCTCGTCCTGCGGGTCGCGCACCGACAGCAGGAACGGGCGGTCATGATTGAACGTCCCCGCCTCGCGCTTGTTGAAGAATGCGCCCCCGTCCTTGCACGACACGCCCACGTCTCGTACATTGAGCATCTTGCCGTAGAGCTCGAAGAAATCAATAAGCAGAATGCCCAGGTTAGAATCAAGCGGCTGCGCGGGCCCGCCGCTCTCGTAGCCGCGCCGGCTGGGGTGGAGCTGCAGATGCGCCATCAGCATCACGATAAGCGCGTACGAGCCGATGCCGCCAGTGTACACCTGCACAACGCAAAGTGGCGGAGTTCTCGAAATTGTTGCCGTGTAAAAGTAGCGGGCTTTGAAGTATTTCTGTATTGAATCACCATGCTGCTGTCAGGCTTGTGCTTGCATTGCTCTAGACGTGACAGCAATGTGTCGAAATGGTGGCAAACCCTTTTGTCTGTCCTCTGGGCAGCAAAAGCTGACTCCGCTTTTGAAAATATCGAGATCGGGAATGGCTTCCTTGAAAGCACACCTGTGACACTTGTAAGAGAGGGCCTCGAACGGCCAACCGCATGTCGTAACACTTGCTCGGGTTCTGGAACAGAGTGTGTATCCTCCAGGCCTGTCTGACAACGCACGCGAATAGAGGGTACGGCAAGAAAAGCAGTCTAGCTGGCAGCTTTACCTCGTTCAGCTCCCGTTGCTGGAGAAAAATCTTAACCACCAGGCAGAGGGGCCGCAGGGGCGGCAGCGTCTTCATGGACTGGCGGATGAACTTGGCGGCGGCAGGGCCATTCTCCACATCGAAGCTGATGTCAAACTGGATCTTGCTCTCCACCTCCACGAACTTGATGATGGGAACGCGGGCTTTGGCAATTACCTGCAAAATATGCAAAGCACTGTGAGCCCTCATAGCCTCGTCAGAGAGTGTCGACACCGGAGGTTTCGAACTGATCTGGAAAGGGATCGGTGAGAACAGAGCACTGAAGCTTCCACAACGTCAGCGTTACAGAGGCCCTCTCATATACGTACCGCCACTTTCCGCTTCATGACAGACCACCGTTCTCCGACGTACGACTCTCAGCAGAGTTCTGCCCGACTCCGATGTGGCTGTTCAAACATTCGCTATATGCTGCGTGCCTCAAAGATCCGCGGAGCCAAACGAGCTTCTTCCCACCTGTATCTGCTTCGCAATCCTCCTTTTGGACAGCTGCAGCGAGAGCGCTCGCAGAGCGTTGGGAACGTTGTCCACGCCCGAGTTGAGTACCACCATGTCCATGTCGCTGGTCGGC
This sequence comes from Klebsormidium nitens, assembly GCA_000708835.1. Taxonomy (NCBI): domain Eukaryota; kingdom Viridiplantae; phylum Streptophyta; class Klebsormidiophyceae; order Klebsormidiales; family Klebsormidiaceae; genus Klebsormidium; species Klebsormidium nitens. The sequence goes on from DF237457.1 coordinate 45,311, forward strand.
AAGAAGAGGCCGGTGGCATATGATCCAAAGACGGTGGGCGTGCAGTCCGGCCATATGGACAAAATCACATCCTTCACGCGCTCAACAGCGGCCTCGCGCAGGGCACGCTCGTCATCGGTAGCGGCGAGGAAGTCGCAGAAGTCAATGATCTCTGCGGACAGGGGAAAGGCTTGGGGGTTTACGAGTGAGCAGAAGCAGGTCAATCTGTGATGATGCAGAGAAATGTAGATGGTGTCAACCAAAAGAGCCGTGGCACGTTTCTTACCAAAGATGGTCAGAGACAAGCGCGCCATCGGCCAAAAACTTTGAGCTGACTCTGTCACTGAGATCAATGATTTGTCGCAACACAAGTAATCGTACCGCCGTGCCCTTACCTTGATGCAATCTCAGCAGGGGGCTGCGAACAAGGCCCCGCTTGACACTTGCCAGAGCCCAGGGCGGAGGCGTGTATCCGGCCTTCCCAGCCTGTTGCCCGGAGGACCCCTCCTCGTGGTCCTCATCATCCTCGTCAGCGAGGGCATACCTAAACTCATCGGCCGGCTCTTCGAAATCTTCCAGGGAAAGAAACTCCCCAATCTCCCCCTCCGAAGCTCTCGCAGCTTGCAGACCATCATTAACAGCACTTGGCTCAACGTCTGGCAAGGTTTCTTCAAGCTTCCCAGGCGAGCTAGTGGAAGTGGCTGCTTGTCTGGCACGCACTCTAGCGGCAACTTGCCCAAGGAAAGTGCCGCGCTCGGTGACGGTTTCTTCATGAAGTTCCTTGGCATCCCAGCTGCCAAGCGGCTCGGCAGCAATGTCGTACTTGAAAGTTGGAACGTCCTCCTCATCAGAATCCATACCACCACTTGATCAGGGGAAAAACTTCAATTCGGCACCCACCAAGGATAATCATACAGCAATCTCAAGCAGCTCGGTGAGCCCTGCTACAGCAGCTCGAGGGCGCTTCCAAATCTGGACAAGGAGAATTGGATGTAGTGGCAGTGCATCGGAGCACCCCGGACTCAGAGTCAGAGTCAGTGCACTGTGCAGTGCATGGAAATAGGCCGTCACAGCAGGTGGCGTTGATCAAGAGCGTATGGGGCGAGATATCATGCACGCGAAGCCTTGCGTTGCTCACCTTTGGCCTTTATAGCCCGGTGAAATGAAGCCAGTTGACGCGAAACAAGGCCCTCAGCAAAAGCCGCTTTCCACCCCAAATTCAGACGGAATATCACCCTTCCTTCTTCTAATATAACTTCAAGATCTCTAATACCAAGGTCAAAGAAAATGTCCTGAGCAATGCTACAGGTAGATCGCCGCGTTTTGTCGCACTCGGTCTTCATTTCCCATTGGCTGAATTTTTCAGAGTGCCTCCAGTCTGCGCAGTTTAGACCGTTTTTACTTTGGACAAGGTTCTGCTCCGCTTTTACCGGGTTTTGAGTCATCGACGATCCGGAATGGCTAAAAAGTGGTGACCACGCCAATGAACGGCCGGGAAATGATAGTTTGCGTGCCACAGGCAGTCCCCAATCGCGGCGATCTACCTGCTAATTATGCTTCAGAATCAAAGCTGAACAAGTTGGCAGAGATGTTCAGGCAGAAAAGGGCTCGAACTTTGAAGTTCTGAACTTCGAGAATACCGTAGCAGCCAAATGGTCAAGAAAGTCGCCACCACTACTTCGCTTGGAAAATGTCAATGCGGTGGTGGCAGCAGAACAGCAGAATTCATGCACCCTTCCTGTGATTATTGGATAAGTGGTGACTTGTTGGATGGGTTTCAGCTCCAACAAACTCTGATGCTGCGCCAGCTGCTGCATTTGAAGAAGATATGGGACCTCTTATCATGAGTTGGCCCTGCCTGTGAGGTGATCGATTAGGAATACAAGGACACACATGCCTTCAAAGGGCCCCTACTGGCCAGCTCCGCCCCACTTCCTGTAGACTGTCTGGATCTTCAGTTTCTTTCATCTGTTTAGATGTTCGGAGGGATGGCGCTTCGGAAAGCCATCATGCGCTGCTTACAGGATGGTCAGCAGCGAGCCATGTTGGGCTCCTTAGAGCTGGCTTTCACGAGCACACCATCAGTGTGTTTGCGTGCGTCTCCAAAAGTGACCAAGACAAGTGATCCATGGAGTGCTCATGCTGGTGCAAACCATGCCAGTCCACCAACACTGCAGGCGGATTCAGATAGTCTGGCACGCTATTTGCTGGTTCCTGAAGAGCGCTTGTCAGTTACTCGGGTGAGGGCACTTTTTTGTGGGCGATGTCTGGGTGGTATTGCGGTGGTGGCCTACTCCATCAATGATTTTGTTGCTGGTCAGCTTCAATGCAATCCAATCTCTGCAAAAACCAAGAGTGCATCAATAAGGAGACAACAAGTCCCCAGATTGTACTCCTGTAGAGGGGAGGACTTTCAAAAAACTGCAGATTACTGTTTACATGCTTCCGCTTAATATGTAACTTCCATTTGGTCTTGTCAATAACCAGGGTCTCTCAACACCATCCATGAACACAGCCCGGCGAAAGTTCTACTCATTTTCACACACGAGCCTGCCAGCGGACAGCTCTCAACCTTCTGAACCGTCAATGTAAGTCACCCCTGGCCTTTATGTGTAGAGAGGAGGATCCCTTCATTGCTGCATGAGTGTCCATGCCAATAGAAGTGGTTCAGCATGCTTGCATACTGCTTAAACAATATTCCTGCCATGTGCACATATTTGTTGACGAAACTTCTGACCACTAACGAGTTTGCCTCTTCTGGGGGCCAGGTCCACAATTCCCTTGAACGAATTCCATGAGTTAGCCGACGAAACCCTTCATCGGTTACAAGAAGCTGTAGAGGAGTTTGTGGAAGACCAGGACGTTGATGGGGCTGACGTAGAGTACTCGGTATGTGTCGACTGTTATTTATCGACTTGCCTCGAGTCTGTCACGAGTTATCTCTTACGTTGGTCTCTTGCAGCAACGTGTGCTTCACTTGATATGGATATGCGTGCTCCTTCTTCTGCTCTTGGTAACAAGTCCTTGAGCGTCAGTATCTTTTGACCATCTTTGCAGAAAGGTTTCGTTCCAGATTCGTGATATATTCTGCAAATCTGCATTCAGTTTTTAGTTTCTATCGAGAATGATCCAGCTGCTGACACAGCCAAAAAAATGTAATTTTGCACAACCTTGTCATCGTCGAAGTCCATTCCCTCTACTTACGGAATCTCTTTCCTGCTTTCTCAGACGGGTGTCCTCACAATCAAGCTCGGAGGACTGGGGACTTACGTCATAAACAAGCAGACCCCAAATCGGCAGATATGGTTTTCTTCGCCAGTCAGGTAAAAAGTCGCTCTAAAGAAGTCGTTGCAGTCTCACCTTTAGTGGGCCTTCCTTCGAGGAGCAAGACCTCCACAATCACCCGACTATGCATGTCACTTTCCTTGATCATGTGAAACTCAAATCTCGGCTCCCTTCCTTTACGTAACCGACTGTCTCTGTTTCTTGCAGCGGACCTGCACGATTTGATTGGTTGCCAGAGTCGGAGGCGTGGGTGTACAGAAGGACGAAGGCCGAGCTTTTGAGAGTTCTCGAAGAAGAGCTTGAACAACTCGTGCACGCCAAAATACATTTGCGTTAGATTTAACGAAGAGTACTAGTTTCGCGGACTAGCTGGCTGACTTAGAGAGGGTCTCATAGGCATTAGAGACAGAATCCATTCCCACATAGGGCGGGTGCACTGCATATCTTAACGGCTGGCTGCTCTGGACTGAGAAAATGGTCGAGCTGCATACGTTTGGTAAGCTGCTGCAGGAAAAGGGACAAAGGTCTGAAAAGACGTCTCAGTACCATTTTGGCCGTTGCTAGGTAGTACAAGAGCGGGTGACGATAGTTGGACTAGCTTGAGCTTGGCGCGCAGATCAGCATTGTTCCTGGCACAACCTGCAAATCCAGTCAGCTGGACGGCAAGGGATGAGAGTCATCCAGCCCAATGCAATTGACAGGCTCAAACTGCACTCGTGCCACGGCCCTAGATCACAAGAGCGCTTATGCGCTAACTTGAAATTTTACATAGGACTGCTGGCGCGACCATCAAACAGCATGCCTAGTGGAAAACTTAATTTCCATGCGACGGCATACGGCGAGATGAGCTCCGATCAATCGCCGGGAACAAGACCGCACACGTCTAGCTTCAAAGTATTGTAAGAGGATGCTTAGACGGTGTGACTAAGGCCGTACCGAGCATAAGGTGATGACCACTTATACGAGTGACGATCTAGGTTACTGCTCAGTGGCAATCGAGTGCGATCAACTTATGATTGCATTTATATACGCGCTTTGATCTAGTGCATGAACTAATAAAGAGCTCCAGCTCGAAGAGAGGCCAGCTGCCAGCCGCACCCACGTTGCCGTCGCCGGCCGCACGTGCACATGTGAGCAATAGTGACATGCTAATTCTCCATCTTGAAAACAGCTGCATGGGATATAAGAATCTTGCAAGCCTGCCAATCTTAACCAGGCGCGCGCGTGCACTGCGTGATCGAATGTACACACACGTATATATTGCATCCGGCCATGAGAGATCTTCACCTAGTCATGTTGATTCGAACTATTGTGATCACGTACATGCTGAACCGTGAACGACACAAATTTCTGTATACACATAGCTTTAGCGCTGATTACTTCCAGATCACACAAGC